>BJCM01135510.1:0-10713 GCA_018326385.1 Flaveria bidentis
AGAGGCACAAGTTTGGTTTACTAGAAACATACCTGACACGACATCGAGATCAGCTCTGGCTTCCTCCTGGGTCATAGTGTAAGCTCTAGCACTTGCCCTCTTCCCTCCTTCCTCCGGCTTCTTCTTCGCTCCAGAGCTCTTCGCTCTCGGCTTCTTACAGTCTTTGGTCGCGTGGCCCTCCCCGCCACAGTTATAGCACTTCAGCACCCTATAGTCTATAGTGATGTGGCCAGGCTTGCCACATCTGAAGCATACATTCATTCCCATCCTGCACTCACCGGTATGCTCCCTTCCACAACTACCACACTTATTTTTCCCTGATCTTGACGACACCCCACGGTCATACACCTTCATCTTCTTGTTGTTTGGAGTGAAACCACCACGTCCAAACCCCTTCCCATTCTAGTTCTTACCATCCCCACTCGTCTTCTTCACCTCCACCATAGTCTCCTCTCGCTCATCATACAATCTACCTGCCAAATCCACCACCGATCGAAAGGTACCTGGCTGAGCAGTAATCAGGTGCCTGCGAATGTCGATCGGCAGTCCCTGGATGTACCTCTTGATCTTCCTTGACACCGGCGTCACCTGATCCAACACCAGCCTCGCAATCTCGTTGAATTTAGTGGTGTACTACAGGTGGGTCATGGTTCCTGCTTCAAGTTGCAAGAACTCTCTCTCGATTTTATCGAGTTCCCTGTGAGGACAGAATTCCTCGACCACCAACTTCTTCAGTTCACTCCACCTCATCCTTCTGATTGCCCTGGTACCCTTAGCTTGGACAATATTGTCCCACCAACACAACGCTGAATCAACGAAAGAGTGAGTCACGAACTTTACCTTCTGGTCCTTGAGGCACTCACTGATTTCCAAAACTGCCTCCATCTCCCTCACCCAGCGGTGAGTGGCAGCAGCATTGCCATTGCCATCAAAAGTCGGGGGCTTACACCTTTGGAACGCCCTGTAACTGCACCATCCGGTCGCTACCCCTACTATATCATCCTCCTCATTGGACAACACGGTCTCAAGCTCTGGTTGTTCCTCCCCCCCTTTACTTCCCTTTCCCAATGATCCCTTTCTAGTCTTCTTCTCCTTCCTCTCCTCGCTTCTCACAGCCCTGATGACCTCAGTCACCACACACGGTAGGACTGCTTGCATGACCTGGTGTACTTCATCAGTAATCGCCTCCATAGCTGAGGCATTCAAGCTAGCATTCTCATTCTCTTCGCTCCACCCATGTACCTCAGGGTTCTCATGGGTCGTCACAAGAGCCTTAGCACTTCTCCTAGTCACACGTGGACGACCTCTGCCTCTAGGAGTCTTGGAAGATTTCCGTCCAGCCATCGTCTAACACACTATAAGATTCAAACATTAACACGATCATTCAAGGTAATAACTCAGTTTATGTCAAGTATAGTAAGTCCCTAATTACAGTGGCCAGTTGTGATTAGCCACTTACTTTACTCTTCATACCCCAAGCATTTCCTATCCTGACTTAATCAGTATCTAAATCTACAAAGAGCACATAAATCAAATAGCATGCGCACATAACACCGGTTAACATTAAGAAAAGACATACCTGATGGCACGTAGCTACTCGGGCTAACACCCCTCCATTTGTCCCATTTTCAGTTTAAGTTTAGGTTTTAACAATTCACTTAACCAAATTTTCTTAAACTTTGGCTTTGATACCAACTTGTAAGGCCCCGTTCCCGGAGACCTCACAGTTGGTCATTCACAACATTAAATACGTTAAACATTATAAATTTACAAGCTTAAGCATCAGAATTATCTTACCAAAACCATTCATATCACTAAAACATTGTTGTTGAGCAATACACTATTGTTTAACCGATTACAAAAGAATTGTTTAATTGAATTACAAAACAACAACAATGACAAGTATGAATGGATGTCAGTCTTTCCCTGCCGCGTAGCTTCACCCTCGTGCCATCCTCAACAATGATTACCTGCCAACTGAAAATGTATAAAAGTCAGCGTTGTTGAGTGAGTTCTAGTTATAAAAGTAATAAAATACTTTCTATAAGGTATACATATGAAAATACTCTTTCTATGAAAATACATCTCTTTATACGTGTGCACGCATTAACTATACAATCAGGTAATGCTTTTCTCTTTACTGTATGCCTTGTTTACTCTGTACTCTTTTATCTTTATCTTTCACTGTCTATGTGGACCAATGAGTAATACCCTAAACTATGTGCGTGGGGGAAATGGTGTTGGGCCCTTTGTTCCCACAAGGGGCTCTACATATTGTATACAAGGCTGGCCCAGACACCTAGGGTACACTGCAAAGGTCCGCCAATCTCAATTGACTGGCCCCGTTTGCATCTTAGGGTAGCTAACCCACATCACAATTGAGCTAATGACCTCATGGTCGTGTCCCTCCTATAAGCTTGAAAGACTTGTTAACAATTTATTTAGGTTCCACTTCTCTTCTTTATTGCTCTTTCGCTTTATTATTATTATTAAAACTTTACGTTACGATAATAAACACACCACGTAAAGTTACATACTAATAGTAATAATAATAATAATAAAATAATAATAATAATAAAGAAAAATCATAAGGCAATCATAATCATGCATGAAACTCATCATTAATAAGCCCTGGTCAAACCTCGGTCAAAACCCTAAAAGCACAGACTCCCAAAAATTCTTTAATAAATTCTAATTTTTTAGGCGCTTTGACACTATTTGGGTGCATGGGCCCTGTTTAGGTGTTTTAACTCTATGTAGGCGCATCAACCAACACTTAACCCTTTCATCACTTAGGCGCATGAACTATTTCAGGCGTATGGAGAGTTAGGCGCATGGGTCATTTAGGCGTATGGGTACTATTTGGGCGTATGGTCCATTCGGACGCATGAACACTTAGGCGTATGGGAACTTAGGCGCATCGACACCTAGTCGCATGGCCATTCGGACGCGTGGACACTATTGGGGCACATGGCCCTACACTTAGTAGTCCGATTAAAATTTCTAGGCGTATGAACCACTGTTCAGGCGCATGAGTTACACTTATATATTTCTAAGGCAATTCCAGGCGCATGGGCTTTGATTAGGCGCATGAACCTTCGGCTTAACATGTTTCTAGGATTTTTTCGATCCCAAACATCAAGCCTATCTGTTCTAAGCTTACCAAGACTATTCTAAGCATGAACAACTTAATAACACCAAAGGAACATCATCAAACATGAATAATTCATACGGGTATACATACATAAACATTGTAAAATCGTTTTAATACATTTTTAGCCCCGATAAGAGTTTAAAACAAGTAAAACCGGGGTCTAGAAACTCACCTGGTGCAACTTTGGGTGTATCTTCCTTCTAAACCTTTTGCAAATGAGTTCAAACACCTAAAAACACACCAAACACACACACACGAACACACACACAAACACATAAGCATAAAAGCATATAACCGAGACAAAACCCAACATGAACACTTAAAAACTTTGAATCCTTACCTTGAACTTAGCCTCTCTCTCTCTAATCCGAATGAAAAAGGTGAGAAGTAACATGGTGTGGGCGGCCATGTTACTTTTGTACCAACTTTTATTCTTTTTGTCCTTTTGACACTTTTAACCCCTCAACTTGGGTTAAATTGCATTTCCTACTTTTAGTTACTTTAATAGAATAACCGGTTGTTACATTTGTTCATGAGATATTATTTGTTTCATTATTTAAGTGAGTTATATAATAACAAATAAAAGTGTATTAACATTATAAAATTAAAAGAGATTTTAATTTTGTAAAATGTAACATTTTGGCAAAATGAAAATGGGGGGAAACCCATATTAGATATATGGATTCGACCGCCCAAAGGGCTTAGAATCCTTTTCTTTAGTCTTGGTCTTTTGGAAGACTTAAGGACACTTTTCAACACTCCTCTCTCCAACAAAACAGTTTCTCCTACACACACACATTGCAAACTCTCAAAAGAAGGCTGAAATTTCGGATTCAAGGAAGTGGAAGCTGAAAGTTTCGGATTCTTAGTGTGCCAAGGAAGAGAATTATTTGGTGTTGCTCCCTAACAAGCTTTGTGTTTGGAAGGACTTGTGGGCATACAAGCTTGAGATTTTCTCCTTTGAAGGCTAGACATTCAAGAATATCATCTTCTTCATCTTTTACATCTACAACATTTGTACAAGAATGGTTGTATCTATGAACTCCCTATGGTTGTTTTATAGTTTGATAACACATTACTTCACATATATTAATGATCCTCATTCTTGGGTTCTGTTTAAGCTTTAAGTTGCTAAAATTTTCAGATTGGTAATCATATCTTTAAACCATATATTGGCTGCGTTTTTCTAGTTTAAATGGTTAAACTAGCTTGTTTTACATGTGACAAAATCCAACATAATTTGACCTCTCTAATGAAACTTAATGTATCATAAATAAATAAGTTAAATCAATCTAAAACAACCAAGAAAGTTGTATTTCCTTGTAATTCACAAAGAATTTAATAATTACGTATTGATGCTTCCATTTATTCCACAAGGCTTCACAAAATACGTTGGAAATGAACAACAAATACGAAAATGGTAAACATCAATAGTTCTTGCATTATTTTTTTACTTTTGGTAACAACACCCAATTCTATGTGGTTGCGATTCTCATGCCTTCTAAACACACTCCTAAAACTCATTAATTAGAGTCGAGCAAAATGATCTACTAAATCGCACTAAATAAGCACAAATGTACCATTTGTATGTATTCTTTGAACCGAAACGAAAACCAAACATGAGAATATAAAGTCAAACCTGAAACCGATTATCTCCTCCTTATTCCCTTCTATAACACTTGATTACCGTAATTATGCATAATGCCCACCAAATCCACTAGAATCAATCCAAATGACAGCTCTCAATCCACATAGTCCTTGATTACGCGCAAGTTGTAAAGGATCAATGAACAACACGTATTTACTCTATACAATTCGAGACTCAATTTATAGTTGCGGAAAAAATGTAATTTCATCTCACTAATGAAACAAGATGCAAGATAAATTCTTTTTGCTTTTAGTAAAAACCTCCAATCATATACGGTTGCAATTTTCATGTCTTGTAAACACACTCCTAAAACTCATTAATTGGATTGAGCAAAATAATCTATGAAATCACACTAAATATGCACAAATGTATCATTTGTATGTAATCTATAAGCGAACCTAAAATCAAACATGTGACTCTAAAACCTTGAAATCGATTCTCACCATATTTATGCACAAATGTATCATTTGTATGAAATCACACTAAATATGCACAATCAACTACCATATTTATGCATAATGCCCACCAAATCCACCAAAATCATTCCAAATGACATCTCTCAATCCACAGAGTCCAATACTATACACAAGTTGTAAAAGGTTCAATGAACAATGCGTATTCACTCTATACGAGTCGAGAATTAATTTATAGTTGTGAAACAAATGTAATTTGATCTCACTAATGAAACTTAATGTGGGAAAAATGAATAATAAGTTAAATAAATATAAAAAAACCAATAAAGTCATATTTCCTTGTAACTCACAAATAATTTAGTAATTACGTATTTATGCATCCATTTATTCCAGAAGGCTTAACAAAATACATTGGAAATGTACAATGTATACGAAAATGGTAAACATCAATAGTTCGTGCATGTTTTTTCTAATTTTGGTAGCAACCTTCAATCCTACATGGTTGCGATTCTTATGCCTTCTAAACACACTCTTGAAACTTATTAATTAGATTCAAGCAAAATGATCTATGAAATCACACTAAACAACCACAAATGTACCATTTGTACGTACTCTTTATAGCAATACTTAAAACAAACATGTGATTATAAAATCAACTTTGAAATCGATTCTCTCCTCCTTAAACTCTTCAATAACAATCAACTACCATATATATGCATAATGCCAACCTAATCCACTAAATTCTTTCCAAATGACATCTCTCAACCAACAGAGTCCTTTACTATGCAAAGGTTGTAAACATTCAATGAAGAACTCGTATTCACACTGTACGAATCGGGAATCAATATATAGTTGTGGAACAAATGGAACTTGACCTCTCTAATGAAACTTAATGTATGATAAATAAATAATATGTTAAATCAATCTAAAACAACCAAGAAAGTTGTATTTCCTTGTATTTCACAAAGAATTTAATAATTACATATTGATGCTTCCATTTATTCAAGAAGGCTTAACAAAATAAGTTGGAAATGAACAATGAATACGAAAATGGTAAACATCAATAGTTCTTGCATTATTTTTTTACTTTAAGTAATAACAACCAATCCTATGTGGTTGTGATTCTCATGCCTTCTAAACACACTCCTAAAACTCATTATTTAGATTCGAGTAAAATGATCTATGAAATCACACTAAATAAGCACAAATGTGCCATTTGTATGTACTCTTTAAACCGAAATGAAAACCAAACATGAGACTATAAAATCAAACTTGAAACTGATTCTCTACTCCTTATTCCCTTCTATAACACTCGACTACCGTAATTATGCATAATGCCCACCAAATCCACAAGAATCATTCCAAATGACAGCTCTCAATCCACAAAGTCCTTGATTACGAGCAAGTTGTAAAGGATTAATGAACAACATGTATTTACACTATAAAAATCGAGACTCAATTTATAGTTGCGGAACAAATGTAATTTCATCTCACTAATGAACCAAGATGTAAGATAAATTCATTTTGCTTTTAGTAACAACCTCCAATCATATATGGTTGAGATTCTCATGCCTTCTAAACACACTCCTAAAACTTATTAATTGGATTCTAGCAAAATGATCTATGAAATCACACTAAACAGGCACAAATGTACCATTTGTATGTAATCTTTAAGCGAACCTAAAATCGAACATGTGACTCTAAAATCAACATTGATATCGATTCTCTCCTCCTTAAACTCTCATATAACAATCAACTACCATGTTTATGCATAATGCCCACCAAACCCACTAGAATCTTTCCAAATGACATCTCTCAATCTACAGAGTCCTTTTCTATGCACAAGTTGTAAAGGTTCAATGAATAACTCGTATTCACTCTATACGAATCAAGAATCAATTTATAGTTGTGAAACAAATGTAATTTTATCTCACTAATGAAACTTAATGTATGAAAAATATATAATAAGTTAAATCAATCTAAAACAACCAAGAAAGTTATATTTCCTTGTAACTCATAATCAATTTAGTAATTACATATTTATGCATCATTTTTTCCAGAATGCTTAACAAAATACATTGGAAATAAACAATGAATACGAAAATGGTAAACATCAATAGTTCTTGCATGTTATTTTTAATTTTGGTAACAACCTTCAATCCTACGTGGTTGCAATTCTCTTGCCTTCTAAACACACTCCTGAAAATCGATAATTAGATTCAAGAAAAATGATCTATGAAATTACACTAAACAACCACAAATGTACCATTTGTATGTACTCTTTATAGTAATAGTAAAAACAAACATGTGACTATAAAACCAACCTTGAAATCGATTCTCTCTTCCTTAAACACTTCAATAACAATCAACTACCATATTTATGCATAATGCCAACCAAATCCACTAGATTCATTCCAAATGACATCTCTCAAGCCACAGAGTCATTTACTACGCACAAGTTGTAAACGTTCAATGACAAACTCTTATTCACCCTATACGAATCGCGAATCAATTTATGGTTGTGGAACAAAAGTAATATGACCTCTCTAATGAAACTTAATGTATGATAAATAAATAATAAGTTAAATCAATCTGAAACAACCAAGAAAGTTGTATTTTCTTGTAATTCACAAAGAATTTAATAATTACGAATTGATGCTTCCATTTATTCAAGAAGGCTTAACAAAATACGCTGGAAATGAACAATTAATACGAAAATGGTAAACATCAATAGTTCTTACATTGTTTTATTTACTTTTGGTAAGAACATCCAATCCTATGTGGTTGTGATTCTCATGCCTTCTAAACACACTCCTAAAACTCATTAATTAGATTCGAGTAAAATAATCTATGAAATCGCACTATATAAGCACAAATGTACTATTTGTATGTACTCTTTATACTAAAATGAAAACCAAACATGAAACAATAAAATCAAACTTGAAACCGATTCTCTCCTCCTTATACTTTTCTATAACACTCGACTACGGTAGTCGATGCACGTCCTCATGCTACCATCTTTCTTCTTCACAAACAGGACCGGAGCACCCCAGGGAGAGATACTTGGCCTAATGAATCCCTTATCGAGCAACTCTTGCAACTGCTTCATTAGTTCTTTCATTTCTGTCGGAGCTAACCGATACGGTGCTTTGGCAACGGGTTGAGCACAGGGTATCAAATCAATTTGGAACTCAATCTCGCGATTCGGTGGCACGCCTGGTAAATCTTTTGGAAACACATCCAGAAAGTCACACATAACTGGTACATCAGATAGTTATGGTGTTGGCGCGTCCACATCCTTTACGTAGGCCAAGTAGGCACTACATCCACGCCTCATGCACTTTCGTGCCACTGCCATCGAAATCACCTTCGGGATCGTCGTGATGCGATCCCCATAAACCGTCACCTTATTCTCGTCAGGCGTTGTCAATCGGATCATCTTCTTGCGACACACGATGTTTGCTTCATAGGTTGCTAACCAGTCCATCCCTAGTACTACATCAAATCCACCTAGGGATATCACGTGTAACCTAGTAGCAAACCTATGACCTTCTAGCTCTATGGCACAGTCCTCTATCACATAAGTAATTCTAGTGGACTTACTCATAGTAGTTTCAACATGGAATGGTGCACTGACCTTTCTACTACTAACAGGCAACTTAGCACAAAAAGTTGTGGAAATAAAACTCTTGCTAGCACCAGAATCAAACAATACAGAGGAATAAGTTTGGTTTACTAGAAACATACCTGACACAACATGGGGATCAGCTCTGGCTTCCTCCTGGGTCATAGTGTAAGCTCTGGCACTTGCCCTCTGCCCTCCTTCCTTCGGCTTCTTCTTCTCCGCTCCAGAGCTCTCCGCCCTTGACTTCTTACAATCTCTAGCGATATGGCCAGGCTGGCCACACTTGAAGCATACATTCATTCCCATCTTGCACTCACCAATATGCTCCCTTTCATATTTGCCACACTTCTTTATCCCCACACAAGATGTAACCACACATCGGTCACCCATCTTTGCCACCTTATTGTTTGGAGCGGCTCTACCATGTCCAAACCGTTTCCCATTCCAGTTCCGGCCACCACCATCCTTCTTATTCACCTCAACCACCACCACCTCACGCTCATCAGCTTATGCAACCCCTTATCGAGTAGCTCTTGCAACTGCTCCATCAGCTCTTTCATCAGCTCTTGCAACCCCTTATCGGTCTAATGCACTTTCCTTGGGGAGCTCCAGTCTTATTTGTGAAAAAGAAAGACGGTAGCATGAGGATGTGCATCGACTATCGTGAGCTTAACAATCTGACAGTGAAGAACCGATACCCTTTACCGAGGATTGATGATTTGTTTGTTCAGCTTCAGGGTGCCAGTTGGTTTTCAAGAATAGATCTTCGATCTGGTTACCATCAGCTGAAGGTGAAGGAGTAGGATATCCCTAAAACATCTTTTCGCACGCGCTACGGTCACTATGAGTTCCTCGTTATGTTGTTTGGTTTAACCAATGCGCCAGCTGCTTTTATGGATTTGATGAACCGAGTGTGTCGGACAATTTTGGATAGATCAGTGATTGTGTTCATTGATGATATCTTGATCTAGTCGAAGAGTGAAGAAGAGCATGCCGGTCACATTCGGGAGTTGTTGGAGACCTTAAGAAGGGAAAAGTTGTATGCTAAATTCTCCAAGTGCGCGTTCTGGTTGTGTGAAGTTCAATTCTTAAGTCACATGGTAAATCCCGAGGGGATTATGGTAGACCCCGCTAAGGTGGAAGCCGTGATGCAATGGAAGTCTCCAACGACGCCATCCGAGATTCGTAGTTTCTTGGGGTTGGCGGGATATTACAGAAGGTTCATTCAGGACTTCTCCAAGATAGCCTCCCTGTTGACTAAGTTGACCTGTAAGGATGTGAAGTTCGTGTGGGGACAAGAGCAAGAAAGGGCTTTTGAGGAGTTAAAGGGAAGACTGACCCAAGCCCCTGTCTTGTCATTACCCGAAGGAAGCGAGGATTTGGTGGTCTATTCAGATGCTTCTTACTCTGGATTAGGCTGTGTGTTGATGCAGCGAGGTAAGGTTATAGCCTACGCATCCCGACAATTGAAAGTGCATGAGGTTAACTATCCTACTCATGACCTGGAATTAGCAGCAGTGGTCTTTGCACTAAAGATTTGGAGGCACTATCTGTACGAGACGAAGTGCACCATTTTCAATGACCACAAGAGCTTGAAGTACTTCTTCGAGCAGAAGGATCTGAACATGAGACAGAGGCGATGGTTGGAGCTTATAAATGATTGTGATTGCGAGATCCATTTCCATTCGGGCAAAGCCGACGTGGTGGCTGATGCCCTTAGCCAAAAGGAGAGGCCCGAGCCGATTCGGGTGAAAGCATATCAACTGATCATGACCTCTGATGTAATGAAGAAAGTCAAAGAGTTTCAAGATGAGGCACTAAAAGAAGATCATCTTAACTCTGAAAGGATGAGAGGTTTGGTTGGGGAATTGGG
>BJCM01135556.1:0-29792 GCA_018326385.1 Flaveria bidentis
CTTGGATCATAACGTACTAACCACATCAATGTTCTATGTGTCTTGGGCATAAAGGATCCAACAATATATTGTCATATATAGTGTGTCCGTCGCTTGTCGAATAGTCTAGGCTTAATGTAATACACCTGATATATTGTAAACACATGAAACTGGGTCATTTGTAGGAGCATATGCGAATGAGACTCAGTCGTACGACTGAACCATGCTAATGGACCAGCCGTGCGACTGAGAGATGCAATTGGGACATTCGTAAGACTGAACTATAAGTATGGTCCAGTCGTACGATTGAAACATACGCATGGTCTAGTCGTACGATTGAACCATACGCATGGTCTAATAGCATGAATGGGCCCAGTCGCATCAAATATGGGCTGAGGCCTATATATACCAATTTCAATGTGTAGAGATCTAGGGATATGAGAGGAGTTTTCCCGAGTCATAGGGCTGCCGGATGAGAGGGGAGATCATGCTCGATCTCCCCTTGCCAAGAGTTTTGATTCTTATGTTGTAACGAGCTTGTAATCGTTAGGTTTTATCAATGAAACCAATCAATTATAGTTCGTATTATTGATTGTCTCTTGGTTTTTGTTGTTGTTTATCCTTCCGTCAAGAACACGTTCGGATGTTTACCGATCTAGCCGACTTCATAGCTTTTGAAAAGTCTTCTGAGCTGGTTGAAACCTTTGATTGCTAGAACTTGATTGAGCATTTCCTCCATTATTCCTTGGAGCTTTGCATTCTCTGGAGAAATGTCCATAACTGTTACAGTTAAAACACCTTGATTTTGATTTATCAAACCCAACGGTCTTGTTAGCACTTGGCTTGTACTTCCTGTTGACATATGAGTGTTTTTGTGTCCTGTAAGCAATCATCACCATTTGCCAGTTTAAGTCCATCTCTTCAACATCTTCAGGATCCATTTCAGAAAAATCCTGCAAAACAAGATCTAATTGAGTTAAATGGCTACCTTGATATGCTTGAAAACTAGCAATAAATGCACTGAATGCAGTTTTAGACTCTTCATCCTCTAATAGGATGTTTATCACATCTTTAACTTTGCTAGATTTATCAGAGTTAGATGAAGAAGTCTTTGTTTGAACATTAGATGTTTGAGACTGAGATTTAGGAGGAGATTGAGAATGAGACTGTGTTTTATAAGCAGGAGCACTAGTAAATGATGAATTAGTGAAAAATCCTGCTCCAAAAAATAAATCTCCCTCTTCTTCTGTAATTTTCTCACTTTTTGCCATGAATGCATTTTCAACAGTGTTTGCAAGAGAAGCAACAAACTGATACTGAGACATTGATGCTGCTCTATCATTATTCCTTAAGCTTTCATCAATCTCTACTGACTCTATCTTGGCAATGAGTAGATCTAGATCCATAGGAAACATCTCAGTATGCTTTAGTAAGGTTACTGTTTTTTTTTCATGATGAGGGTAAATCATTGATTAGTCTAAGATTTAGATCTTCAAGATCAGGCTTAATACCAACTATTGTCATCTCAGTTGTAAGTTGAACAAATCTGTTCATCTTTTGATTTATGGTTTCTTGAGACAAATGTTCAAACAATTCAAATTTCCTTTTCAACTTTTGTTTCTTGAGATTTTGAATCTCCTTACCTCCTTCACAAATGGTCTTTAAGGCTTTATACATGGTGTATCCAGTTTGATATCCATCAAGCCTTTCAAGAACTTCCAGAGGTAGTCCTTTACACATCAATGAATATGCTTTGATATCATTCTTTACTCTTCTCAAATCATCTCCTTGAAGACCATCTTCAGGATAGGGTTCTTAAGAATCTTTAGTATAAAAAAACCATATGTCAGGCCCATTAGTGATTATAGGAATGAATGGTCCTTTCTCTATAGATTTCCAAAGATCAGTGTCAATGAAATTTAAATGATGTTTTAACCTAAGAGACCAATTTTTGAAATCAACTCTATTTTTAAGTTTTGGAACTCTATTTTCAAAATCTTCTGATTTCACCATTCTTATATTTTTGTTGTTTTTCTTAGATTTTGAATTAAAAAAAGAAATGAAAAAAATTTAAAAAATATTCTTAAAAAAAATTCTAAGTATCAAGAAACTTCCTCAAGTTCACATTGACGTGGACTCTATTGACTCCTTCATTCAGAGTCTTTTTGAGGAAGGTATAGCAAAGGCAGTGTCATCTCCACCACAAGGAACTTCCAATTATATCATAGGGTGGATGTATGATGCAAACAAAACAACCCTTATTCTTCAAAGAGTTTAAGGGCAGCAAGAAGTCTTTAATTTTCAGAATTTTAACTACTATGAAGGTCTTGACCTAGTCAACATGACACTTGTCAATCCAACATAAACTAGACAAGTTGACAAGTTGGCTCAAAGGATTAGAGACAGGATTACAAAATAATTTAGTCTCAAAAGGAGACAGAGGTAATTAGGAAATGTCATTGGTCAACTGAATGTTGATGAAGACCCTAAGATTAGCATTAAAGGGAAAATCTTAACTAAAGGCCTAGTGATTGAACCTGAGAGCCCTGTCACACATACAACTGCTTAAGAAGTCCATTCCCTTGATGAGACACCTACTAGTGAAAGTGCAACTCAATCTCTCTCTTGCCAGAGCTTGGAGGCTACACCAATCAATAAAGGCCAAAGCTCTCTCCAACTTGAGTCACAAAGGTCTGTGAGTGACAAAGGGAAAAGGAAAATCACTCCTAAGGAGATATAGGGGGAGGAGATAGAGAAAGAGGAAAAGTAAGCTAAGGGGAGAAAGTTACACTACTGGGTCAGCTGGCATTCTGGAAGCCGCAATCAGGGCTGCCCCAAGGCCAAATACTCAAAGAAACTTATTAGTTCAGATTTGGGACCCAAGCCTTAATGGCTTGGGTGACCCGGATGAATCACACATCATAAACTCAACCCATTGTCCTTTAGAGGATGAGGGCATATCTTTCTTGCAGGATCGGTGAAAAGGGTCACTTACAACACAACAACACAAAGAGGGGAATAAACTAGAATTAATCAACAGTGAACTGGATTTACCATAATTTATGATACTAAGAACACAAGTAATTAAGTAAGAGATAGAACAAGAGAACAAGATACACAAGTGTATGGTTTTCAATATTGCAGCATATTACTTTCTCAAGTTCTATTACAAGTGTTACAAAGCATAATAGAAAGTTAGAAGAACAAGAGATACTTATACTACATCCTACAACCGGCCATACTATGAAAGCCAGCTGGATACAATTGACTAGACACAAAACAAAATCAATTGTAGAGTCAAAAGGCAGATTGCCTTTTAGGCAGATTGCCTTTTGACTAGTGACTATGACATGCCATAGCTCGCATCCTTATCTATTACAAAAAGGATAAAGTACATGAAGTAGAAAGTTACAGACTCAAGACCTCAATGTACAGTTACCAAAAGCATGGACCTTTTCACCAACTCATGTAAGTTGGTGACTTTACAGAGTTGCAGCGGAAAGGGGGTCCAGCTTTATGGAAAAGTACATCAGATAAAGCATGTTGTTAAAAGTCTTTGGAAGAAATTTTTCTTCAAGAGTTGGGCTTCGGAAGACTTTGTCTCTGAAGCTTCAGAAGACTTCATCTTTGGCTTCAGAAGATATTGGTCTTGGCTTCGTAAGATTTCACACTTATACTATTTTTGTTGCATGTGTGAAACTTCCAAAGCATTCTTCTTCAATGCACTTGTGCAGCATGCAAGAGAGACTTTGGATGTTTGGGTTGCATCAGCATCTTCATATATTCTTTACAAGCTCCCCCTAGCCTGATGCTACCAAAACACTAGTAGACTTCAGATATCAACAGTCCTCATTAGGATAATCACCATTCCTTTCTTCATTAGGTGATCAGGATCCTTCAGACTATCAAAGTGTCTTCTCATGTCAAAGAGATCATGAAAAGGCAGATTGAACATGTCTTGCCATGTGGAGACATCCTCAATGCCTTGATCTCTAATGACATGCCATCTTTCTGGATTTCTGGTGTATGTCCAGGACAAGATGGGTCTTCCTAATGCTAGAGAAGCTGCTTGAATGGGAGTTGATGTAGCATCCTCTTGCTGCACATCCTCAGGATGTTTTGAGTCATCCTTAGGTTCAGAAAAGGTTGCAGCCTTCTTCTTCTTTGACTTTGGCTTTGAAGCAATCCTCTTCTTTCTCTTTGTTCCTTTTAACTGAGAAGACTGGCCTGCAGTACCTAATTGATCTTCATTGTCTTTCTCAGTTGGGACTTCCTCTCTCACATGTTTAAAAGGAGGGGTAGGTTGACCCTGCTATGGATCAGAAGATAAAGCTTGCTGAGATTCAGCAGGAGGTCGGTTGTGTTGTCTCTGTTTGTTCAACCTTAACCTCCACTTCAGGTGGAGCTTGACTTGGAGGGGAGTGTAAGTCAATGAGCTCTCCACTTTTTATCTTCTGCTTGATCACCCTAATATGCTCGTCTATAGTGGATAGAGACATGGGGCCAAGTCTCCTTTCGGAGAATCCATACAGCTTCAAGAAACCTATCATCCTCTGCCTGTCAGCAAACTTCTTCATATTCCTTTGGATGATGGCTCTTGACTTAGCAGCTTCTTCCTTTAGCTTTCTTTTGGTTGTCTTTCTTTCCTTGACTATCTCAAGTTCAAGTTATTTGAGATACTCAAACTCAACACGGTCATAGGATAAGGGAAGAAGTGCTTCTCCCTGATAGAGGCCTGTGGTACTCAGGTAGTTGATCATCTTGATCATGTCTTCTTCTTTATCTACATGAGGTTCTTGTTGAAGCACATCCTCTTGTCAAGGACTTTCTTGAACTGGGGAGAGAGTAGGCACATGCTTGTATAGTCTTTTCTTTCTTTTTTCATCTTTGATTTATACCAGTAGCTCTACATCTTCTGCCTCTTTCTTCTCCTTTGACCTCTCCATGTCAACCAGTTCATTCAATTCATCCAAAGGGAGAGAAATGACATTGTCAATGTCATAGTTCCTGGTCCGCAAGTAGTTTATCTGACTAACCTCAACTCATCATCCTGAGTGTTTGGTCTGGGGACAGCCCTGATTGTAGTCTCCATGAGTCTTGCAAACCCAAAAGAGGAACTTTCTCCCCTCAGCTTCCTTTCCTCTCTCTCTCCTCCTCCTCAATCTCCTTAGATGTCATTTTTCTTTTCCCTTTGTCATTCACAGACCTTTGTGACTAAGGGTGGAGAGAGCTTTGGCCTTCATTGCTTGATGTAGCTTTTGAGCTCTGGCCAAAGAGAGGTTGAGAAGCACCTTCACCAGCAGGTGTCTCAATAAGGGTATGGATTACTGTAGTAGTTGATGTTGATGGGACTAGGCTCTCAGGTTCTGCCACTAGGCCTTCAGTCAAGGTTTCCCCGATGAAACTAATCTTAGGGTCTACTTTAACATCTAGTTGACCGATGACATAGCCTGATTGCCTTAGCCTTCTTCTGAAGTTGAACTCTGCATTGATCCTATCTTGGATTCTTTGTGCCATT
The DNA here is from genome assembly GCA_018326385.1 of Flaveria bidentis. NCBI lineage: Eukaryota > Viridiplantae > Streptophyta > Magnoliopsida > Asterales > Asteraceae > Flaveria > Flaveria bidentis. The sequence goes on from BJCM01135556.1 coordinate 5,498, forward strand.
CTGTTAGCTTGTCTTGATTAGCTTGGATTGACAAGTGGCATTATGACTAAATCTAGACTTTTATAGAAGTTCAAGGTGTGAAAGAATAATGTGATTGGAAGATAGTGGAGATGAAATAGCCCTTGGTATCCCTTCCTCAAACAAACTCTGTATTAAGGAGTCTATTGACTCCATTTCAATACGAACTTAAGGAAGTTGCGGAGTAGGCACAATTGCGAGTGAGGATGGTGAGTCCTTAATGTCCATACTCTATGAAGAACTCCCAGGTTCTGTGGTAGTGATGACTTTCTCCCCCTTTTTGGTAGCATCACCCACTTGCATAGGTGAGCTAGGAGTTAAGTCAATCACCTCCACAGGTTCTTGTGTCCCTGGTTGAGCTCCGCTTAAAGGTCTCCCAGCTAGTTTTTCCTTAAGATATGAAATCTCAAGTTACTGGTCATTAACCCTGTTTTGCAAGGTAGTGACCTGAGATTCAAGGTTACTAAGCTTGGAGACTAAATAGGTGCATGTTGTAGACAGTTGTTGCACCTTTAGTCTTAGATTCCCATCATCTTCATCAGGAAAATTATTGGAGGATGAGATAATTGGAGCAGAGTCCTCCATCTCATCACTAGCTTCAGGTTCTTGGCTGCGGGTTTTCCTCTACTCACTGACAGCCTCAGTTGAGAAGTTAGTGGGCTAAGTTGCCATGGTTGAGGTCTTAATGATGTAATCAGTTTCAAAAGTGAGATCCTCTTCCATATGGACATCCTGAACATGTTCACTGAAACCTAGATCTTCATCAGTTGACCGATGACATTGCCTGATTCCCACAGTCTTCTTCTTAGGATCTGTAGTGATTCGGTCTTAGATTCTTTGAGCCAACTTGTAAGCTTGTCTTGATTTGCATGGATTGACAAGTGGCATGCTAACTAGATCCAGACTATCATAATAGTTCAAGGTCTTAAAATTGAAGATTACTTGCTGCCCTTGAACTTTCATGATGATTAGGGCTCTCTTCTTGCTATCATACCTCCATCCAATGATGTGATTGGAATTTGATGGAGATGACATGGCCCTTGGTATACCTTCCTCAAACAGACTTTGTATTAAGGAGTCTATAGAGTCCACATTAATGTGAACTTGAGGAAGTTGTTGAGTAGGCACAATTGCAAGTGAGGATGGTGAGTCCTTAATGTCCATACTCCCTGAGGAACTCCCAGGTTCTATGGTAGTAATGACTTTCTCCCCCTTTTTGGTAGCATCACCCACTTGCATAGGTGAGCTAGGAGTTAAATCAATCACCTCCACAGTTTCTTGTGTTCTTGGTTGAGCTCCTCTTAAAGGTCTTTCAGCTAATTGTTCCTTAAGATATGTAATATCAAGTTGCTGATCATTGACCTTGTTCTGCAAGGTAGTAACTTGAGATTCAAGGTGACTAACCTTGGAGACTAAATAGGTGCATGTTGTAGAGAGTTGTTGCACCCTTAGTCTTAGATTCCCCTCATCTTCATAAGAAGTATCATTGGGGGTTGAGATGATTGGACTAAAGTCCTCATTCTCACCACCAGCTTCAGTTTCTTGGCTGCTAGATTTCCTTTGCTCACTAGCAATCTCAATTGAGATGTCAGTGGGCTGAGTTGCCATGGTTGAGGTCTTAATGATGTAATCACTTTCAGAAGTGAAAGCCTCTTCCATATGGACATTCTGAACATGTTCAGAAGTGTCCACCTTGGTTGTAGGTGACTGATATGGGATAGATATAGGAGAATCAGGAGCATTCTTCTCTCTTTGAGTATGAGTAAAGAAGAGAGAATCATGATACTCACTGAAACGCAGATCTTCATTAGTGTAGAAATCAAGGTTGGGGATGGGTTGATTTAGATCTAAAGGCTAGGGATGGTATCGGTCCCCTGAAGGTTGATCACCTGAGTGTTGAGACTCAGAGTGATGGCTTAAGGCAGTTTGGGTTATGAGCTCATCAGGTTGAGCATGAGGAACCTCAGCACTAATCATAGAAAGAATGGGAGTGGTTTTCTCCTCAAGAGAAGTGGGAGCTCCAGTGTCCACTTCTTCCTGTGTGGGTAAGTATATAGGGGCCTTCACAGACTGAATTGTCCGATTAGGGGTTTGTTTGTGTTTTCTTTGGTATGTGAGGGTGATTTGTGGCTGTTGAGGTGGTTGGGAATTAGAAGGTGTGGGTTCAACACTAGCTGGTGCTGCTAGGTTGTCACCTTGAACAATGAGCTCTAACATTTTTGGGACCAAGGTTGTTTCTACCCCAGAGAAACCAATAGTGGGCTTTCTCATTATTTTGAAGATTCCGGGCTTCATCTATTCCAATTTAAGAATATTACATGTTCCCCTTAATTGTGAGCCTAGTTCACAGTTAAGAATGTATTAAACATATCTAGGGAACATATAATACTCTAAGGAGTCCAAGTTGGCAAGTAAGTTAGTATAGACAAACTGAGAGTACCTGAACTTGACTCCCAAAACCATCCCATGGACTGTGAAGGAGAGATCCTCAGGAATCTGTTCCCATCCACCATGCTTGTTTGATAAGCTGTGGATAACCACATGGAGCAGGAATTTCCATTTGGATGAGACCATCCCTTTCCTGAAGGTCTTGACAGAGTAATCTCCTTTATATCCTATCTGCACAAAGGACTTGTTAACAGCCTCCTTGGGAAAGAACACCTCACCTTCTTAATCATCCAACTCAAAAGCATGTTGATGATGGCCGGAGTGATGAAGATTGTTCTCCCCTGCACTATGGCAGACAGTGCCTTCTCCCCGTCCATTATGACCTCTTGGCAGGTCTTCAAGAATTCTAGCAGTTGATCCTCATAGAGAGGAGGATCAATGGTTAGCGAGATGAGATAGTTTGATAAAGCAAAGAAACGGCAAACCTTTGAGAAATATGGATCTTTCTCAGAGTTTAACAGAGCAACGTGATTATGTTGTCTGTGTAACTGCATGGTAAAGTTCGGATCATTTCTGTGAAGAGGGTTGGCCATTTGCAGGTAGCTTAAGGATGAAGAAAGAAAAAAGAAAGAAAACTTCAGAGAGAAATTTGGGTTTTAGGTTAGGAGGAAGAAGCAGATGATAGAAAGAGGGGGAAACCGTTGGGTTTATATGTGAAAAACGATTTCAGATAAAGTTTAATGAAAGAGGATAAACTTTGAAATCTGGATATCGGTCTCATCTCTGAAAAAATTAGTTTACTTTTGCTCAAAAAGTAGTTTTCTTGGAAGTCAAAAAGCCTCCGAAGGTAAATTATTTTTGGAACTTTTAATGAAAAAGCTTCCGAAGCTAAAATGACTTCAAAAGATTTTCCTGAGATTTGTGAAAATTTTGCTATGGAAGAAAAAACTAAAACTTGAATGCTTTGTTCAAGAAGAATAAAGCTTCCAAGAGCTAATTTTTCTTTGGAAGAAAATAGTCCTTGAAAACATATAAGTGTCTGAGATAAGCATTTAAGCTTCGGAAGATATTTTAGAGATTTCTTCCGAAGGTAAATTTCTTAGACAATTATTTGTTTTGAAGGCATGATTTTCTTCCGAAGATAAAAACATATCTTCCGAAGGATAAAAAAATTTCAAAAATCTAAGGAAAGTCTTCAAAAAGATTTTCATCAAAAGAAAACAAGAGCTTATGAAAGTGATGAACTAGACAACTTAGGACACACAGATTTTAAGAAATAATAAGAATTAGTTTTAAGAAAAACCTACTCAAATTTATCATCCCAATATCTGATATTAGATATTTAAATCTCTGTTCATCAAAGCTTTTGTAAACAGATCAACACTTTGTTCATTTGTGTGAACTTTGACTAGTTTAATTAATCATTTTTCATAATTATCTCTTATTAAATGATACTTGATATTGATGTGTTTAGTCCTTGAGTGTTGCACATGATTCTCTGTGATAGAAATAGCACTGTTTTTGTCTATGTGAATGGGAATCTCCTTGAAGTTTAACCCATAGTCCAGCATCTGATTCTGAATCCAAAGCACTTGAGCAAAGCAGCTTGCAGTAGCAATGTATTTAGCTTCAGCAGTTGATGCAGAGACATGGGATTGTTTCTGGCATTGCCATGAGACAACCCTTCCACCAAGAAACTGACATCCCCTAGATGTAGACTTAGCAGTCATGTTGCAAGCCCCATAATCACTATTTGTATATGCATACAGATTGAAGTTAGAATTCTTAGGATACCACAGACCAAGTGTTGAAGCACCTTTGAGGTATCTTAGAATCCTTTTGACAGTGATAAGGTGAGACATCTTAGGGTTGGCTTGATATCTTGCACAAATACATGTAGCAAACATGACATTAGGCCTGCTTGCTGTAAGATACATAAGAGACCGAATCATAGCCCTGTAAAGGTGTTCATCCACACACTCCCCCTCAAGATTAGGTCCAAGGGAGTGGTTTCTTGCTATGGGTGTCTTTGAAATCTTACAATCAATCATGTTGAACCTCTTGAGTATGTCCTGAACATACTTTGACTGACTAATGAAGATGTCATCTTCAACTTTCTTCATATGAATTCCCATAAAGAAATTGAGTTCCCCTATGACACTCATTTCAAATCTGTCCATCATCAGCTTCTCAAAGTCTTTGCAGAGCCTTGAATTAGTTTTACAAAAGATGATGTCATCTACATAAACTTGAACTAGCATTAACTCATTTCCCTGTCCTTTGATGAAGAGAGTTCCATCTATAGTACCCTTCATGTATCCATGTTTGAAGAGATACTGAGATAGAGTCTTATACCACTTCCTGGGTGCTTGATGCAGCCCATAAAGAGCTTTGTCAAGCTTGCAGACATAATCAGGATGATCAGGATCTGCAAAACCAGGTGGTTGTTTGACATATACCTCTTCATCAATCACTCCATACAAAGAAGCACACTTTACATCAAGTTGATAGACCTTGAAGTTCTTGGATGCAACAAATGCCAGGAATATTCTAACAGCTTCCAGTCTTGCTATAGGAGCAAAGACATCAGTGTAGTCAATCCCTTATTCTTGTGTGTACCCTTGAAAAACTAGTCTAGTTTTGTTCTTGATGATAATTCCTCTATCATCCTACTTGTTCCTAAACACCCATTTGGTTCCAATGGTAGTCTTCCCATGAGGAAGAGGACAAAGGTTCCAAACTTTCTGCCTTATGAATTGAAGTAGCTCCTATTGCATAGCTTCAACCCAACTTCCATTCTTTAGAGCCTCCTCAATCTTCTTTGGCTCTATCTGGGATAAGAAACAAGAGTGAAGACAAACATTTGCTTCATGGGTTTGTCCTCTTGTTCTTACTCCTGTGACAATATCTCTAATGATGTTTGTAGTGGGGTGAGACTTATGGATCGTTAGCTGAGGGATCATAACAAGTTGTTGGGAGATATCTAAACTAGAGAAATTTAGATCTGGAATAGATGTTTCACCCACTACATCAACACACTTATCAAGAGAAACTTGATCCAAGGAGTATGTGACATCATTGATGTTGTCATCTATGGAGTGGTTATTAGCATCAAGAAATTCCTGATCACTGTCACCACCTCCATTGTTTTCTTCTACATTTGAGTTATCTTTATATGATTGTGGAGCCTTTGAGCTAGAATTTGAAGGCATCCCAAATGTATCAGCTAAGTTTGTCATTGTAGTGCTGATAGAAACCTCATTTGCAGATTGGAGCTGAAGATGCATTACATGAAGGTCTTCTTAGCTCAAATCTTGGATTAGGATCACTTCTAATTAAGTTTTCTGTAGATCAATAAAACAGTCTCACATGATTTGTTAAAACAGTTAGTAACTACATCAAGATCAAACAACCAATCTGGACCAGAACTAACTACACGGGGTGTGTGTTCATTGAAAATCATATTGGCTGGCTCCTCAATAATTCTAGTTCTGAGATTGTATACTCTATAAGCTTTAGCTTGGGAAGAGTATCCAATAAAGTGTTCATCATCTGATTTTTCAGCAAATTTGGCAATTTGATCATTGGCATTCAAGATGGTGCAAGGACATCCAAATGACCTGAGAAACCCAATGAAAGGTTTCCTCTTGTGACAAAGTTCATAAGGAGTCTTGCCATGAGTCTTAACAACTAAAACTCTGTTCTGCACATAGTTGGCAGTGTTGAGTGCCTCTGCCTAGAAGGTGATAGGCAGTTTAGAGTCAGACAACATGGTTCTTGCAGCTTCAATAAGTGTCTTGTTTCTCCTCTCAGCAACACCATTTTGCTAAGGAGTCCTGGGAGCACTATATTGTCTTGTAATACCTTTTTCATCACAAAATGTATCCAAGGATTTGGTTCTTGAATTCAGTTCCTTGATCACATCTTATGATTTTGACCTTGTGATCAGATTGATTCTCAATCTTTACGATGAAATTCTTCAGAATCTCAGGAGTCTTATCCTTAGTTCTAAGGAAGAAGACCCAAGTGAATCTTGTAAAGTCATTTGTGATCACTAAACAGTAAGAGGTCCTTCCTAGACTGATTACACTGGTGGGGCCAAAGAGATCCATATGTAACAAGTGTAGGGGTGTAGTAATAGAGTTTCTTTCCTTAGGCTTGTGAGATACCTTATGTTGCTTCCATTTTAGGCATGCAACACAATGGTCATCACTTGTAAACTCCTTCTTTGGCATTCCAGTTACCAAATCAATCTTAATAAGTTTATTCATGATTTTAAAGGTGGCACTTTCTTTTATGCCATAGGAAAGACTCATCACTATTAGCTTTAGACAGAAAGAATGAAACTTCTCCAGAGGGAGATGTTTTTGGCAAGTCCATCTTGTACATGTTCCCTTTCCCGGGGGCTTTGAGCAGAATATGCTCATGAGGAATGATCACCCCGGGCTTGAGAACAATGTACTCATGCTCAGTAAAGAGCATGTTATGACTCTGATCACGAAATTAGGATACACTCAGAAGATTGTACTCAAGCTCCTTGACACTTTACTTTTTCAATGCTGAGCTTACCATTTGTGACCTTGCCCCTTCTTGAAATGTAACCACCTTCATCTCCTCCAAAAGCATCTGGTCCTCTATCAATCCTTTCAATGTTCTAGAGTAGTGACCTATTGCCTGTCATGTACCTCGAACAATTACTATCAATGATCCAGACATTCTTGTTTGTCTTGAGTTGTCCCTGCACAAAGAAAATGATTAGTTACATTTGGAAACCCAAGCATTATTTGTCTTGGGCTCACTAAGAGAAACAAAAGGTAGTGCAACAGTAATAGATCCTATGGTTGTGCTGGAAGGATCTTGAGTTATTGTTAATGGAGAATTTGCAGTCACTTGGTCCTTCTTAAAATTCCACACCACCTTTGGAAGCTTGGACTTGACCTTCAATACTTCGGAAGCTTTTAAGACTTCAGAAGTTTTGATGACTGAACCTTTGGAAGATTCTGCAGACACTACAGCAGACTTCAGTGCTTTGGAAGTATTCCTTCCTTTCGAGACCAACTTTTCTTCCAAAGGCAATTTTCCACTTGCCTTCTTCTTAGTTTTGGAGCTTCTGAAGGAAACATGTTTTCCTTCCGAAGCTTGAATCTTCTTGGAACTTTTGGAAGTCCTTGTCTTGGTCATGTGAAGAGTACCTTTAGGATTGTATGGACAATCCTTATCAAGATAATCAGTACTTTCACACATGACACACTCTAGTTTCTTCTTCCTAAGAGCCTTCTACTAGGAACAAGACTAAATTTGGTCACATCCCTTCTCCACCCTCATCTTTTCAGATGCTGAAACAGTCCTTTTGGGCTTAGAACTATTCTTAGAGTTGGATGGTCTAGGCTATGTAGTAGTGGTACATAACAGATCAACTTTCTTCTTGATACTGTGATGATTTGAACATGAACCAGAACTCTTAGCAGAAGTGTTTAGGTTGATGTCTTTAGTCTTTTCTACTTCAAACCCTACAGAGATAAAAACTTGTTTCTGTTTAGAGTCAAAAGTAGCCTAGATCTCTTGAGCCTTCCTTGCTTTCCTTTTGCTCTTTCTGATCAAGTTCTTTCTCATTGACTTGGTCATCACAGTCTTCTTCTTCTCCTTAGAAGTATAGTGGCCCTTCTTAGAATCATGTTCTTCACTCTTCTCAGAGCGATTTTTCACTACACTTATTCATCCTCTTCAGTTAAAGGATCTATGAGAGGAAGCCCATCTTCACAAGTTCCGTGATCTTACAGACAAGATTGTGTGTGGAAGAGCTATCTCACTTGATCCTAGTCCCTGCTGGTTTGATAGCACACTTTGTTGTGTAGGTATGAGAATATCATGTTCTTGAAGGTCCTTTCTTTAAGAACACACTTTTCTGCCCTGGCTTTGCTGATCACAAGCTTAGCCTGGCACTCAATTAGCTTAGTTATGAGATCTTTAATTTGAGTCCTAAAATTTGTACGCTCATGTTTTAGAACTAAAATAGTTTTCGCTAAGTCCTATATCTTTAGTTTATAATCATTTTTAGACTTTCTAAAATCAGCTTTAAAGATGTTCAAGGACTCAAGATCAGATCTCATTTCTAAGTTGTAGGACCTTTATTTGTTAACTTTAGCAATGCATTCATGGGTACAGAGATGTTCCAATACCTTGGCTTCATCTTGATCTGCCATCAGTGCTTAGTTTGGAGAAGCATCTTCCACCTGAAAGCTCCAGTCAAAGCCTCCTTCTTCAACAGCAACAGCAGCCTGCTACTTTGGCTTCTCATTCTGGGGAGCATTATAAGTGTAGTTTAGTCTGGATTGTGCTTAGCCACATTTTTTCTTGGTGCCTTACACTCCTTGGCAAAGTGGCCCATCAAGTTACAGTTGTAACACTTGACTTTGCTTTTATCCAGCCCAAACTTTCCACTGGTTGCATTGCTTGGAAACTTCCTTCCAGTCTGCTTGTAGAACTTCTTGGATCTGTGAGTGAGAAGAGCCATCTGTTGGACTATCTCCATGTACTCCATATCATTTGGATGGATACAGTCCAGGTTTTCAAGGGTGAAAAGAAAGTTGCTACAACTTTCATCAGAAGACACAAAGGCTTGAGAAGAACTTGTCTATTGGAATGGGCTTCCTTGAGTGTAGTTATCCCTTGGTGTCTAAGGGAAGGTAATGAAAGGACTCTTTGGTGAGTTGTCAGGGTAGCATATGAGATGATGTTGGGGTTCTGTGCTATCCCTTTCAACCACATGAAGGGCTAAACCCATTTGATTGTTGGAGTTGCCAGATGAACCTTGCATGTTCATCTCCATCTGGAAGCCACTGAGAATCTCATATAACTCTGTCAGGGTGAGAGTTTTCAGGTTCTCAGTTCTCTTGATAACCACACAGTAGTGTGTCCACTGCCTAGGAAGTGAGGACATGAACTTCCTCACAATTTCTTTGTTCTCAAGAGCAACTCCTCCATCCATTAGGGTATCCACAATTTCAACATACCTGAAGCATTGCTGAGTCATGGTTTCACCTGCTTTGAAGGTGAAGTTTTCAAACTGCTGCTTTAGGAGATCCTTCTTGTTCTCCTTTGCTTCAGAGGAACCCTCATACGTCAATTTTAGTGCATCCCACAACTGCTTAACTCTTTTGCATTTCTTGGAACCTCTGTATACAGAGTTAGGAAGAGCTGTCTGAAGGGTTGTCATGGCCTTCCGGTCAATCTCTACTATCTTTCTATTTTCATCTGAGTAGTTAGCCACAGCCTTGGGGATCATACCACCATCAGTAGCAGAAGGGGTGTATAGTATGTAAGGTCCATTCTCAACAGATTCCCACATTCTTGAGTCTAGAGACTTGATGAAACCTTCCATTCTTAGGAACCAGGTATCAAAGTCTTTAAGAGTGATCAGTGGAGACTTGTTCATGGTTCCAGTTTCCATATCAGTTTGGAAATGACTGTCATTTGAAAAGTTTAGTCTTTGTGTGTGTGAGGGATCTAAAGATAATGAGATTTTATATCAAGAGCCTAGAAAGCTCTGATACCAAAAGCAGGACCGGTGAAGGGGGTCACTTACAACACAACAACACAAAGAGGAGAATAAACTAGACTTAATCAAATAGTGAACTGGATTAACCACAATATATGATACTAAGAACACAAGTAATTAAGTAAGAGACATAACAAGAGAACAAGATACACAAGCATATGGTTTTCAAGATTGTAGTATATTGTTTTCTCAAGTTCTATTACAAGTGCTATAAAGCATAATAGAAATTTACAAGAACAAGAGATACTTATACTACATCCTACAGCCGGCCATACTATGAAAGCCAACTGGATACAATTCACTAGACATAAAACAAAATCAATTGTAGAGTCAAAAGGCAGATTGCCTATTAACTAGTGGCTATGACATGCCATAGCTCACATCCTTATCTATTACAAAAATGATAAAGTACATGAAGTAGAAAGTTATAGACTCAAGACCTCAATGTATAGTTACCAAGAGCATGGACCTTTTCACCAACTCATGTAAGTTGGTGACTTGCAGAGATACAACGGAAAGGTGTCCAACTTTATGGAAAAGTACATTAGATAAGGCATATCTTAAAAGTCTTCGGAAGAAATCTGTCTCCATAAGTTGAAGCTTCGGAAGACTTTGTCTCTGAGGCTTCGGAAGACTTCATCTTTGGCTTCGGAAGATATTGGTCTTGACGGTTGAATATGGGAAATGGGTTTCCATTTCTAGTTTTCTTGGGCTTTACACATTCACATTTAAAGTGCCCCTTTTTAACACAGTTAAAGCATGTTACTTTGGTTTTGTCAAAACCCAATGTCGTGTCCTTAATTGCTATTAAGTTCTGCCCCATCTTCTTGACAAACATTTTAGCCCTTCTGACTGCACTTGCCAGGGCCCACATGATGCCCATTCTCTCTAGCTCATTCTCATCAACTTGCTTGTAATCTTCATCTGCAAGATGACAATTTCTGATCTTCCCAGCAACTAAACCCTCATAGGATTGGACAACAGCTACTAGAAGATCCATGTGCTCCTTTGCAACTTCCACAGTGATATTATCGAGATTCTCGATCATCAACTTTGTAGTATTGGCTTCAGGCACTATATATTGGGTAGTAGATGACCCTGATGTTTCAGGTCCTAAAGCAGTGGTTTGGGGAAAAGCAGATGAACTGGACACAAATGCAGTCTGGAGTGGTGCTTCTGAAACAGCAGGAGACGAAACTGAGTTGTAGACTGAAGGATTCTAAATGTAGGATCCTTTCTTTGACTTGTACTTCATCCTCAATTATTCCTCTCTTAACTTCAAGATGAAGTCATTTATGTCCAACATTGTAGGAATGTCGTTCTATCTGAGGTTGGTCCCATTTCTCAGGCAACCCATTAGCAAAACTTGAAGCTTTATCTTCCATTGATGTGGTTACACCATGAATGTACAGCTCACTCATTAGATGATAGAATCTGTCAATTATGTCGTCCAGGCTCTCATTCCCTATTGAGGAGAAATTATCAAACTCCTTCTTGAGAGCCTTAGCCTTCAGTGCCTTTAATGTTGCATTACCATCATATCTCTTCTCTAAAGCCTCCCATAACTTTTTGGCTTGTTTGTTCTTAGAAAACTGATGAAAGATGTCTTTTGGTATTGAGTGAGTCAACAAGGCATAAACATTCTTCTCAGCATTAAAGAGTATGTTTTGTGCTTCATTCATTCCTCCCATGGTTAACTTGACTCCATTAGCACTGACTGGCACCGTATAACCAGTCTCAATGGATGTCCAAAGATTGGGATCAACTTCATTTAGATAAATCTCTAACCGTTGTTTCCATTGTGGGTAGTCATCTAACGTTATAAGCTTCGACAGTTTATTATGATTTCGTTTCTCATTTTCCAGAAGCAGAAGGTTCTGGATGCGTGAGTCCTTCCCGGCAGTAAATGCAGCAAACTGATCTTCCATTTGTAGAAACTTGGTACTTGGAGAACAGGACAGTATCAGTCGTACGAATGGACTATAAGTATGGTTCAGTCATGCGAATGAAGGGTGCGAATGAATTCAATCGTGTGATTGGATTTAGTCGTGCGAATGAACAAGACGAATGGACTCAAATGACTAGAGTTGTTCAGTCATCGACAGAGGAATGCGACTGAGTTCAGTCATGCGAATGGAGTGTACTAATGAGTTCAATCGTACGAATGAGCTAGTCGTGTGACTGAAGGCTACTGTTTTGGCAAAATCGGAGATTTTGACACTATGACACAAAAACGCGATTTTCCCAAGAACCCTAATCTGTCGCATAGTGAAAAATCGAATCTTTAATGCCATAAAATGTCAAAAACACTTTTTGACTCAAAAGGATGACTCTTTTGAATGAAAACGTTAAGTTTAACACCAAAACTAATCGAATTACATGCAAAATCAAGAGCCAAAACTCTGATACCACTTGTCAAGACCATGTACGTATGGAATACTAACTGATAGTGCGTGAAACCAGATCAAATAGTGTGAAATCCTATTTGATTAGCGACCCAATCAGTGAGAACGTTAACCTGATCGATATAAGAATAAACTAAACCTTAAAAACGAGGAGGAATCGATCAAGAATGAACTATGAAGTTGGATTAGGTATCCTGGATGCTTTGGACGGCTAGGGTTTATTTATATTTGAAGTCGCTTTCAAAGTATTCTCAATTGTTATGTTTTTCCACAAATTAAGTGGTATTTATAGGTTTGTAGTTTCCATTCGTACGACTGAACCATTAGCATGGTTCAGTCGTGCGACTAAATCATGCGATTGAGTCATGCGCACGACTTAGGGTTCAGTCGTGCAACTGAGTCAATCTTATGTCAATCATACGACTGATCCTGTCTTCTGGTTTAGTCGTGTGACTGGTCCATAAGCATGATGTATTCATGCGTATGGTACATAAGTATGGTCCATTAGTATGAAGACTCATCCGACTAGGTTGAACACATTTCTCAATCATTATTGACTAAGAACTATGTACAATAACTTCAAACCTATATAATAAGTTCATATGAATTATACTCAACATAATAATAATATGAAATAAATAAACATTAATAAGCATCAACCACATATTATATATCATTGAATCAATTCATTACATATGTGTAAAAGATGAAAGACTTTTACATTAAAGCTCATAAACTAGGAACATGATGTATCTACACAAGTTATGGATGACCACATGGAGTAGGTACTTCCACTGAGATGAGACCTTACCTTTTGTGAAGGTCTTTACAAAGAAATCTCCTTCATAACCCATCTGCTTGAATGAGTGGTTAACAACAGCCTTGGGAAAGTACAATTCACCTTCTACATCATCTAGTTGAATATGTGGGTTTATGGTGGCTAGAGTGATGAAGATTGTCCTCCCCTATAGTGTGGCAGACAGTGCCTTCTCCCCATCCATAATGACCTATTGACTGGTCTTCCAAAATTCCAATAGATGATCCTCATAGAGAGGAGGATCAATGGTAAGAGAGGTGAAGTACTTAGACAGAGCAAGAAAATGGCAAACCATGAGAAACTAGAATACTTCTCAAAGTCCAACAGGGCCACCTGATTGTGCTGCATGTGGAGTTGCATGGAGAAATCAGGGTTGTTTCTACTGTTGAGGTTGGCCCTTTTAGAAAGCTTAAGGTGAAAGAAGATAAGAATAAAGTTAGTTTTTGGTGAATTTAGGTTATGGATTGTTTGCATATGAAGAGGAGAGTAAAAGAGGGGGAACCATTGAATATATTTATATGAACTGGATTTGAGATAAATTTAATGAAAAAAGATAAACTTGGAAATCCAGATGTCTGTCCCACCTGTGAAAAAGTGTCAAAAAATGTAGTTATCTTTGAAGACGAAAATTTTCCGAAGTTAATTTCTCTTTGGATGTTTTGATAAAAAGCTTCCGAAGCTAAAATCCCTTCAGAAGAAATTTCAAAGATTATATAGAATTTTGCTTCGGAAGATATTTAGAGTTGGAGATTTTTATTCTAAGAGAAATAAAAACTTCCGAGAATTAATTGATTTCGAACGAAAATTGTTCTTCGAAAACAAAAAAGTACTTATATTCATTTTCGATTAGGAAGATATTTGAAAATTTTCTTCCGAAGGTAAGTTAAAATAAGTAGTTATTTGTTTTGGATGACATAATTTTCTTCTGAAGGTAAAAAGAATTCTTTTGAAATAAAAATAATCATAATTTTAAATAATCTAAGAGATAAAATTATAAAAGGTTTTTCTTTCAAATAAAAAAAGGGCTTATGATGGTGATGAAATAGACAACTTAGGACACACAGATTTTAGAAATAATACGAATTAAGTTTAAAGGAAATCTACTCAAAGTTAATCATCCTAATAGTTGATATAAGATATTTGAATCTCTATTCATCAAATATTTTGGTAAATAGATCTGCATATTGTTCATTTGTGTTAACTTTGACCAGTTTGATTAATCCATTTTCAAAGTTTTCTCTAATTATATGATACCTGATGTTGATGTGTTTTGACTTTGAGTGTTGCACGGGATTCTCTGTAATAGAGATAGCACTATTGTTGTCTATGTGAATGGGAGTCTCTTTGAAGTTGAATCTGTATTCTAGCATCTGATTCTAAATCCAAATCACTTGGGCACATCACCTAGCAGCAGCAATGTATTCAGCTTCAACATTTGATGCAGACACACAACATGTTTCTTGCATTGCCTTGAGACAATCCTTCCACCAAGGAATTGACATCATCCATATGTAGACTTTGTAGTCATATTTCAGCCATCATAGTCACTATCTGTATAAGCATATAACTTGAAGTCATAATTCTTTGGATACTAGAGGCCTATGTAGCAACACCTTTGAGGTATCTTTGAATCCTCTTTAAGGTGACTAGGTGTGACATCTTAGGGTTGGCTTCATATCTTGCACAAATACATGTGGCAAACATGATATCTGGCATGCTAGCTGTAAGATACATAAGATATCTCGCATGATATCTGGCAAACATGATATCTGGCATGATATCTGGCATAAAGGTGTTCATCTACACACTCCACCTCAACGTTTGGTGCAATGGAGTGGTTTCTAGTTATATGTGTCTTTGCTATCTTACAGTCAGTCATGTTAAATATTGTAAGTATGTCTTGTACATACTTTTACTGAGTTATGAAGATGCCACTATCAACTTGCTTCACTTAAATTCCTAGAAATAAATTGAGTTATCCCATAGTACTCATTTCAAATCTATTATTCATCAGCTTCTCAAAGTCTTTACAGATTTTTGGATTAGTTGACCCAAAGATAATGTCATCTAGTTATACTTGAACTAGTATTAAGTCATTCCCTATTCCTTTGATGAAGAGAGTTCCATCTATAGTACCCCTTTTATAGCCATGCTGACTGAGATATCGAGATAGAGTCTCATACCACTTCCTTGGAGCTTGGTGCAGCCCATAAAGAGCTTTTTCAAGCTTGCAGACATAATCAGGATGATCAGGATGTGCAAAACTAGGTGGTTTTTTGACATACACTTCTTCATCAATCACCCCATTGAGAAAAGCACACTTGACATCAAGATGGTAGACCATGAAATCTTTGGATGCAGAAAAAGGTACGAATATTCGGACAACTTCAAGTCTTGCTACAAGAGCAAAGACATATGTGTAGTCAATTCGTTCTTCTTGTGTGTATCCTTGGACATCTAGTCTTGCCTTGTTTTTATGACAATTCCTCTTTCATCCTTCTTATTCCTAAACACCCATTTGGTTCCTATGGTAGTCTTCCCTTGAAGGAGAGGACATAGTTTCAAACCTTTTGCCTTGTGAATTGAAGTAGCTCCTCCTGCATAACTTCAACCCAACTTTCATCCTTTAAAGCCTAATCAACTTAATTTGGCTCTATTTGGGACAAGAAACAAGAATGAAGACAAATATTTTCATCATAGGTTTTTCCTCTTGTCCTTACCCCAATGCTAACATTTCCAATGATGTTTGTGGTAGGGTGAGACTTGTGGATCCTGAGTTGGGGAATCATTCAAGTTGCTTGGAGAGATGTAAATTAGATAAATTTAGATCTGCCATTAAAGTATCTCCTACCACAGTAGTATACTTATCAAGAGAGAGTTAATCCAATGAGTGTGTGACATCATTTATGTTGTATTCAATGGAGTGGTTGTCAACATCAAGAAACTCTTTATAATGTCACTACCACTATTTACTTTCACATTTGAAGCTCCTTAATTTTAGTGTTATGCCTCTAAGCTGAAAATTGGTGGCACCTTAGATATATCAACTGAATTTGATATGGTTGTGTTGATAGGAACTCTATTTGTGGGGTTAGTTACCACTAGAGCTGAAGTAGAATGATTTGATGGTCTTCTCAGCTCAAACCTTGGATCAGGATCACCTATTGATAAGATATATGTGGACCGTAAACATTCTCACAAGATTTGTTAAAACAAATGGTAGCTAAATCAAGATCAAATAGCCATCTGGACCAGAACTTTTCACACTAGGAGTGTGCTCATTGAAAGTCATATTGGAAGACTCCTCCACTACTCTAGTTCTAAGATTGTATACTCTATAAGCCTTGGCTTGAAAAGAGTATCCAATAAATTGTCCATCATTTGATTTCTCATCAAATTTGGCTATTTGTTCCTTGGTATTCAAGATGGTGCAAGGACATCCAAATGACCTGAGAAAACTAATAAAATGTTTTTTCTTGTGCCAAAGTTCATAAGGAGTCTTACCATGAGTCTAAACTACTAAAACTCTATTTCACACATAGCAAGCAGTGTTTACTGCTTCTTCCCAGATGGTGAGTGCTAGCTTAGAGTCAGACAACATAGTTCTCGCAACTTCAATTAGTGTCTTGTTTCTCATCTCAGCAACAATGTTTTGCTGAGGAGTCTTGGTAGCAGTGCATTGTCTTGTAATACCCTTTTCATCGCAAAATGTATCAAGGATTTGGTTCTTAAATTTAGTTCCCTAATCACATATTATGGTCTTGACCTAATGATCACATTAATTATCAATCTTTAAGATGAAACTCTACAAGATCTCATGAGTCTTATCCTTAGTTCTAAGAAAGAAGACCCAAGTGAATCTTGTAAAGTCATATGTGATCAATAAACAATATGACGTCTTTCCTAGACTCATTATACTAGTGGGCCAAAGAGATCCATATGTAAAAAGTGTAGGGGAGTAGTGATACAGTTTATTTCCTTTGGCTTGTGAGATACCTTGTGTTGTTTCCCTTTCAGGCATGCAACAAAATGATCATCACTTGTAAACTCTTTCTTTGGCATTCTAGTTACCAAATCATTCGTAATCAATTTGTTCATGTTTTTAAAGTTTACATGGCACATTCTTTTATGCCAGAGGAAAGACTCATCATTATTGACTTTAGATAGAAATCATGAAACTTCTCTTGAGGGAGATGTTTCTTGTAAGTCCATCTTGTACATGTTCCCTCTCCTAGGGGCTTTGAACAGGATGTGCTCTTGAGGAATAACCATCTCAGGCCTAACGAAAATTCACTCATACTCAGTAAAAAGCATGTCATAACTCTGATCACAAAATTAAGATAGACTCAGAAGATTATATCTAAGCTTCTTGATGAAGTTTACCTTCTCAATGCTAAGCTTATCATTTGTGACCCTGCCTCTTCCAGTAATGTAACCTCCAGCATCTCCTTCCAACGCAACTGGCCCTCCATCAATTTTCTCAAAATTTTGCATTAGTGACTCATTGCATGTCATGTGCTTGGAACAACCACTATCAATGATCCATAAATTCTTGTTTATCTTGAGTTGTTCGTACACAAAAGAGATGTTTGTTATATTTCGAAACCCAAGCCTTGTTGGCCTAGGGATTATCAAAAGAAGTTGAAGGCAATGCAATAGTAATTGATCATATAGTCAAATTTGGAGGATCATTTGTTGATATTGATGAAAAAGTTTCAGCTACATGGTCTTTCTTTGTCTTCCACACCACCTTTGGAAGCTTAGACTTGACCTTCAATGCTTCACAAGTTCTAACAACTTTAAAAGTTTTTGAGACTATACATTCGGAACATCTTGTTGTCACTACAACAAGCTACAGTACTTTGGAAGTATTTCTTTTTTTCGAGACCAACTTTTCTTCCGAATGCAAGTTTTCACTTGTCTTATTCTTCATCTTGAAGATTCCGAAAGGAAAAGACTTTCCTTTCGAAGCTTGATTCTTCTTCAAATCCTCAGAAGTTTCTTTATTGATCATGTGGATAATACTTTTAGGATTGTAGAGCCAATCCTTTGCAAAATGAGAAGTACCACCACACATGACACAATCTGTTTTCTTCCTTCTATGAGTCTTCATTTGGAAACAAAGCTGAACTTGATAACTTTCCTTCTCTATCTTTATCTTTGCTGATGATGTGACAATTCTTTTAGGGTGAGAACTACCTTTAGAGTTGGATGATTCAGGTTGTGTAGCAGTGGTACACAACTGATCAGCCTTTTTCATGATGCTGGGATAATTCAAACATAACTAGAACTCCTGGTACTAGAGTTCAAGCTTGAGTCTTCAGTCTTAATCACTTTAAAACCCGTAAATATAAAAACTTATTTCTACATTGAGTTAAAAGTGGTCTTGATCTCTTGAGCCTTCTTAGAATTTCTTTTGGCCTTTCAGATCAAGTTCTTCCTTCTAGACTTGGTCATCCCAACTTCTTTTCTCTCCTCAAGAGAATGGTGATGCTTCTTAGGATACTCTTCTTTGCTCTTCTCATAGTCATCCTTCATTATCTCCTCTTCATCCTCTTCACTCATGGCGTCTATAAGGGGAAGCTCATCTTCACAAGTTCCATACCTAAGAGATATTACTAACAAGATTGTGTGTGTAGGAGCTATCTCAGTAGATCCTAGTCCCTTCTTATTCTGATAACAAACTTTTGCATGTGATATGCTCTAAATTATACATAAAAATCCAAGCTTTGGAGTCCAAGCATGGGGTCATGCCTCATTAAGCATGCCCCCATGCCTTGTCTGAAACACACCTCCGTGCTAAATTGACACACCCCCGAGATTGGACATCTGACAGGACAAAAAATATTGTCCCCCAAAAGCAAGCACGGGGTCGTGCCCCACCTCCAACATGGAGGCGTTCCCCATTTAGCATGGGGTCATGCCTAACATAACCTGGACGTATGAGCTAACCAACTTTCATAAGCATTGTACTAACACGGGATTGTGCTTAAACACTCTAGAAAGCCTATAAATAGAGGCGTAACTTCACCATTTTTGCAAGCTTTGGTGGGAGAGTTATTCTGTAGAATTCTCTTGGGAATCAAGTCTTCAAGACCACTTGGAGTCTCTAGAGGTGCGTACAACACTTAGAAGAAGATCGAGATTGTATAAACATCATCCATTGTGAATCAACGATTTAATTGTTCCATTTCACCAATGATTTCATATCTATCTTGTATATTATCTGTTGTTATGTTCAAGCTCATTATGAGCTAAACTCTCATTATCATCCTAATTGGATAAAACCTATGTAATTTGTGATGAACTAATGGTGTGATTTATATTATGTTAATGTTATGGTGGTCTTGGGAAAACTTTTTATGGGTAGCATATACATTTGAACGGGAAGTTATAACTTTATGGTTTATAATTGTGATTGTCATACATGGTTGAAAAACGTATGATCAACTTTCATTCGTGAAACCAGACTTCATAATAAATCCATGGCTAATGACCTAGAAATGGTTATTAGAAATCATATCACCTTAACTTCCTGATCATTTACGGGTTCCTTTTTATTAGTCTAAGAAAACTACAGTACTTGTTATAGTTTTCTAAAATTAATGGTATGTTAGGAAGCAACCTGATCAACTCTCTGTTTAACATTAATTTATGTTTTTAGAAATTGTATGTCAAAAAGGTCACTAAAGATCTACCTACATTACTAGGGCTTTGATCTAAGCGGTACAACTCAATCTGATGTGATCTTAGTCACTACAGAGCGGATAGACAAGAAATCGCGCCAACTCACCTTTATAAACATTACCATAATTACATTAATCAATATAATTAGGATGATAACCTTTATTCCTTGGTTTTAAATCCAAATGCTTCAATGTTGTTTTATTTTATTTTAATTACGGTTTTTTAACCCCAAACATCTTATCAATTCAACTTATGTTTTTCTCAAACAAAAACCAAATCTGGTAGTCAAATATTAAGGTTGTTGAGTAGTCTAGGTGAGTCCACTGATTGATAATCAGTTCATACAATCACTATACTACAACACGATACGTACACTTGCCTTTTGTGTGTTTTGTTTAGTATTAGTAAAAATCTAATTAAAACTGAATCTAGGTGAAAAATTTTTATCAAAATATATACACACCGTATCGCATCAAGTTTTTAGCGTTGTTGTCGGGGACACACGATAGTTTTTAAAGACAATCTTAATTTTTGACAATCTAGTGTATATTTTGTTAACTAGCAAAAAAACCTGCGCGATGCGGCGGTGATGACACTTGTTCTCACCCCGGTCCAGGTTTCTTAGAAACTCTTGGGACCAACTCTGTGTTTGTTGGATTTCTTAAAAGTGTAATTATGAAAAGACAAAATGGTTGTTTAACAATTTAACCTTGGTTGTTTACTTGTTTAACAATGATCAAGCCACTGAGTTAGTGTTGTCTGTAGATGAAAGAACATGTCAAACTTCTTATTCTAAAAACAAATACCAATATTCCATCAGGCTAACAAATCAGAACCCTAACAGCAAACTAAAAATCATATTGACCCCTAACAGCAAACTAAAAATCATGTTGACCGAGATAAATATCTTGCATAGAACATTTATTGTAACTAAAATCCAAAAACAAACAAATCCAAGTGGACCACCAGCCATCAACACCTAAAATCAGAAGACATAAAGCTTATAAGAATTTAATAAAAACATAAGGTAAAGAAACAACTAGATTGATATTATATAGTATGTCTAAGTAGATAATATTAAAAGACCAAAAAACTTTAATTGACTCATCAAAATGTGTGTATTTTTGCAAACTATGTTAAAAGTAAAATGGTTCGGATTTTTTTTCTCAGATTCACCAACTTGGTGTAATTGTTAAACAGTAGCAGCCCTTAGGGCTGGTTGCTTTACCATTTTTTTGTAGATTTTCACTAATAGTTCTCAATAGTGACAAAACGTATTTGAGTGGCATCTACAACACTCACATCGGTGATTCTGAAGGAGTCCATAACCTAGTCCATGTAGAATGCATGCTCAGCTTTGAATCACTGTGATACACTATACCAGTATACTGAACGTTATTTTTAATAGCCAAAGCAATCTAGTAGCAATTTTCAAATCTGAAAACAAACAAACAAGTTTTAATAGTAAAAAAGAGAATTTTATGAAATTGTAAAATTTTGCAAAATTAGTTTTCAAGATTTATGATTAGAAGTGATAATTCATACCATTTTCAATAAATATATAATTGCAAATTCGTGAAACCTTTCCTATGAGTACAAACTAAAAAGCATGTCAATTTTTATGTATAGTAAAATATATTAAATTAGTTAAGCTACCTGTGTTTTATAGATCTTGTATATTTAATAAGATCAAAATCAAAGTAATGAGAAAGAACACAAAATGATTTTTGTGTGCATAATATTTTTTTATTACAAGGCTTATTTATTTTTCTAATAGAAACCAACAAAACAAAGCACATCCAAAACCAAAACCAAATGCCAACCAATATAGCCATGTTACTATAAAAATAATGTCCATCCAAATGACTAAATTTACTACCTGTTAAAATTGATCCATAGATATGGGATTCCCGTGCAATGAAACATTATGTGGAGTCTTGCATTCTTTTAATAAACTTGGAGTGATCTGTGCTATTAAAATATATATAGATTCATCAAACCAACATGTATTCCTAATAAAGATAAATAATTTGAAAAATGAAGCTACATGTTTTAGATTCTTATTGACTGTTTGAACCTTTTTAATCTCATCAATGTCTCACAAAAGTTACAATCTTCAATATATAAGGGTAACTAACTAATTTAATTATCATTTAAAAATAAAGGTAACTGTAAAGGAAAACAACTTGCAGACCAATTAATTTAATAAAAAACACCCATCGTGATCTACTTTTAAACCATCTAAACCATCTTTTAATCCAAATCTTTATTCTTTTAGCATTCAATTTATCATCACTTTAATATTTTTTTTCTCATTTTAAGAAGGTAATATTAATTTACCTTTGGCAGAACAATATCAATCTTAAGCAAATCATCAATTCATTCTCTCTAACCTTCTTTACTTTCCTCTTTTTCTATCATAAAGTTGAAAAACAACTATTAGGCTCACATTCATGATATAAAAATTGGGTTATTGACTTGGATTACAAATTCCCATTAAACTAAATAGAAATCAATTATACCTAAACTATTCCTTTAAGCATATTAGTTCCCATGCCACTATCTGAAGAATTATACCTTATTTCCAAGGTACTTAACCCGAAGTGGTTCCATAACCAAAACTTAAAACAAAAATCAAAAAACCCGAAAGATAATAGTATCACACACACACCCTCAGAATTGAAAGGTAGTACCAAAAGTGGCTAACCAATTCCACTGTGATGATGGTTGTAAACATAAAGGTTTTCTAATAAATATAGAAATTCAATTAGCAATATCAGTTTGATGGTTGTCTTTAGTCTTCCATTGATGAAAATCAAAATAATATAACACACATATTGAGTTTATACTTACCAGTCAATGAAAGCAAAATAGTTTAGAAAATCCTCTTTGTTCACGACAGCTTCAATTCTTTCCCTTTCTTCTTCATCTTCTTTGTTCGCTACTTGTATAAGCTCACATAAATCAAATGACGAAAGTAGTTCGGTATCAATAATAGAGTAGATGTAAAAAATTACCGTTTTGTAGATCTAGAAGAGGTTGAGCTTGTTACGATGTTTCGCTCATCGGTTGGGGCTAACTGCACACATCGTTGCTTTATCCACCTCTGTGATCACGCTGCTGCCGCTGGCTCCCACCACAACCAAATCTCTCTCTCACCACCTCCACTATCGGCACCCATCATCGCTGCTCTATCCCTTTCTCTCCACTTTCTCTCTTATTGGATCTAGGGTTAGGGTTTACAGATCCAAGGTACCATAGATCAACAAGCACCACTGACAACAGGTCGAAGGCAAACCACCACCACCGGGTCTCTCTATCGCCATCTCCACCACTGTCTCCCACCATCGCCTCTTGCTCGCTCACGCTCTCTCTCTATTACTTTCAAGATGTGTGTGTGTGAGAAAGAGAAACTTAGAAAAGCTTACAAGATATGCGTGTGCGAATGAAACTTTGAAAGTTTGAATCACTTTGAAAAGTGAAATGGCTATCAGTTTGAAAACAAATTGCCTGAATTGGTATATTTGCTTTAAAGACTTGCACATGTAGCTTCAAGGGTTATATATCTCTTAATTTTAAAAGATTTGTGTAAAATGACTTTCTTGCCCTCCTCAAATGCATATTAATATAGTATAGATATGCATACATGCTATATATATATATATGTATGCATATATATACATACATATATATACATATATATATACATACATACATACTATATATATATATATGTATATATATATATATATATATATATATATGAGTTTAAGGTACAAAGTGATCAAAATGTGCGATACGAAGCCATAGTAGGACGCTTTGTGACGTCGTTAGTAATGATCAGCCATGAGGGTAGTATAGCAATTACGCCTAGTATAGGGCTTAACCATCTTGCGTAATTATCATCAACGAAATGTTAAGATGACACGATCTTTTCATTTATAAGCATATATTCAGTTATTTTTATGGTTTTAATTACCTTATAAAAACGATTTCAAAGTGTTTCATGATTCGATTAGTTTATATGCTTATATTCAATCTCAATATTATACGTTCAAAAAATTGGTGTAATCATTTAGTAGTCAATGTTGAAGAGGTGATCGACAACAAAACGAGTAAGTAGCACTCAGATTTAGTTGATATTGAATTACTTTATATTCGATTGCATTGTGATTATATGCTCATTGATCTATGTATAGGTCATGTTTATTATGATTTTTTCTTCTTATTATACTGACTTGTGTGAATTTTCTAATGATGTCACTTTCGTTAATTATGAAGTTAGGCGTAAATATGAAGGATAATAGGGGCAAGGGGGTCACTACCCCCTCAATGTTTCTTCAGTAATGTTAGTTATTGTTTCGATATGTAAACTTTTGGCTCGGTTGTGTAATATATATATATATATATATATATATATAT
>BJCM01135817.1:0-10954 GCA_018326385.1 Flaveria bidentis
GACTATTCACATTTTTTTATTTTAATGTGTTGATCTTCATTGATATGATCTCACTGCAGACATTAATTCTTTTGTTTATACTAGATTTTGATTCTACTTTCATTTTGATTTTATGCATGTTTTTGTGTGTGAAGGAAATGTAACAATGAGATGTGTGATCTTATTATGTTACCTTAGGAAACTTATAAGTTGTTCAAACTTAAAAGTTTAGGGGGAGTAATAAATGGAAGAGTTTTTCTCAGAAAATCAAAATCAAAGTTAAAATGTTGAATTGAAAGGATGATGCTATATGTTCAAAGTGTATATGAGTTTGATAATGTAACTTTTGAAAATGATAATATGAACCTATATAAATTTGTAAGTGGAAATGCTTCTTTCAAAAGTTGAAAAATAGATATTTGATTATGTTTTGAGCCTAAAATGAAGGGAAAGATAAAATTTAAAAAGTTAAACAACAAGTGAAGAATTAAAATTGTTAAAAATAAAATTTGAGTGTGCAAAATGTAAAAAGTTCAAATTTGAGGGACTAAAAGGTAAATTTTGGGAAATTAAAAAATATGCTAATATTGATATCACATGTCTATCAAAAGATACATTGGAAAAAATGAGCAAAATGGAGATATAGACGAATGAAGCAAAACTAGAACATGGCATTCTTGCTAGCAAATTTAAGTCTGCAATTGCTAATGCTTTGAAAGAATAGGAGATGTATAAAAAGAAGCCAATGTTCAAGATCAAGGAAGAACCTGAAGATTTCTTTGAGTGCTGAAGATAGAAGATAGAAGATAAAAGCTGAAGATGAAAGATAAAGTTGAAGGAAAGATAAAAAGAAGACAAGATTGAAGATTTTGAAGACCGAAGACCATGTAAATCTTGGGGGGTAATTGTTAGAACTCTAGAAAGATTAACATGCTGTCTTTATGTGTCTTTTTACTATATGTAATGGTATAGGGATTAGTTTTGTAATTTGTTAGTTTCTTGTGTTTCATTATAAATAGCTTAGACTTGTAGCAGTTAGAGGAGAAGAACAACAGTTTTAGAAGAGATTTAGGATTGCTTACTTACTTTGTAATTGTTTTTGCATGATATTAATGAAACTAAGAAACTTGTTGATATCTTGCTTGATTTAATTACTTTTTTTGTATTTCTTTGAATTGTGTTCATACATCATGACAGATTGGTACATTTGATCCTATCAGAAACCCTAACCTATAAATACCACTTAAATCGTGGAAAAACCTAACACTTCGAATACCTACGTACTAAATTGTACCCTGGCCATCCAGAGACTTCTAAGAACCTGTTCCAAGTTCATAGATCGCACTAGATCGATTACCAATCATTCTTAACCTTTAGATTCAATCTAAAATTGTTTCTATGTGCGTTCTCACTGATTGGACACCAATCAAATAGGATTCTGCACTATTTGAGTTGGTATACACGTTTATCGGTAAGTATTTTGTCCAATACACGATCCTAACAAGTGGTATTAGAGCTTCGGCTCTTGATTTACGTGTGATTCAATCGTTTTGATATAAAAATTGTGTTTTTCTCTCAAAAACGCAATCTTTTTGTGTCAAACAGTGTTTTAGACGTCTCCGGTTCATCCGCATCTTTTTGATTCAATCTAACATTTTCCGGCATACGGCAATTAGGGTTAGTGAAAAATTCGTGTTTTTGCTTCCAAAATACCTTAAACCATTGAATTCTCAAAATCTAGCAGCTTCAGTCGCACGATTGACTCATTCGCACGACTGAATTCATCCGCATCCCTCATTCGCATGATTGGACTCATTCGTGCATCCATTCGTATGACTGAACTGTCTATTCGCAGTGTTCATTCGGCCAGTTCCATACGCACGATTAATTCATTCGCATTGGTTCATTCGCACGTTTGAGCCATTCGCTATGTTCAATCGCACAAGCTGTCCAATCGCACACCTTCATTCGCACAAGTAAAATAGTTTGTTCCAAAGTTTAAAATTTATAGTAATGGAGGATCAGTATTCAGGACTTACCACGGGGAGAGATTTAAGGATCCAAAGTCTATTACTTCTGGAAAATGAAGTGGGGAATCATAACAAACCCCCTAAGCTAATCACGTTAGATGATTACCCACAGTGGAAGCAAAGATTCGAGATCTACTTGAATGGCGTAGATCTCAATCGGTGGGAGTCGATAGAGACAGGGTATAGCATGCATGTAGGTGCAGATGGAGTCAAACTTACATTAGGAGGCATGACTGATGGACAAAAGGTAAAGTACAATGCTGAGAAGAAAGTGTATGCATTGCTGACTCAGTCAATTCCTAAGGACATCTTCCAACAATTTTCTGGGAACAAGCAAGCTAAGAAGCTATGGGATGCATTGGAAAAGAGGTATGACGGAAATTCATCGTTAAAAGCTCTAAAGGCTTAAGCGTTGAAGAAAGAGTTTGACAACTTCTCGTCAATGGGAAAGGAGAGCTTGGACGATGTCATTGATCGGTTCTAACACTTAATGAGTGAGCTGCACACTCATGGAGTCACCACATCTATGGAAGACAAAGTTTCAAACTTTGCAGATGGGTTGCTTGAGAAGTGGGTTTCTTTTGTCTCCAATCTCAGATAGAATGATATGCTGGCGAAGTTAGATATTAACGACTTCATTCTGAAACTGAGAGAGGAAGAGTTGAGGACGAAGTACAGGGCACAAAAGTCTACTTATGATCAAAACCCAGCTCTGTACAACTCAACTCCACAAGCCAAAACGTCTAGAGCTCCACTCCAAATGGCTTTTGTGTCGAGTTCAGCTGGTCCATCTCAAGCCTCTTCTTCAGGATCTGACACGTCAGGGTCGTCTGGTACCAATACATAGCACTTAAAGACAATGCTACAAAACTGAAGACCGAGAATCTCGGGAATGTGACAGTAGAGGTAGCAAAGGAGTACATGGACCTCTTAGCAGCTGTCGTCCACTCCTATGATGGACTAGTTGTTGGGAAAATTGGGAACAGTCATCTGGCAGATGATGAAGGACAAGATTGGAGCTTTCGGTTTGTGTCTCCAGGAGAATCCAACATTGCTAGTGTTGAGGACTTAGATGACGACTTAGCAAACGAAGGTGATATTGCAATGGAACTCGCGATGTTGAATATTGAAGAAACTGCAACTGTAGTTGATCACCTCCCTAAAGAAGGGACAAGCACAAAATGTTCAAAATCACCTGAACCAGAAAAGTCAGACTCTGCCTTGATGGCTGATTCAACCACTCCCTCTCACGTATGTACCATTGATCTCTTATTTGATAGTCATGCATGCATTGAATGTAATAAATTTAGAGAAAGCATTGACTTAAAATTTGCTAGGTTATTAGACCACAATGATAGCTTAGTAAATGATTTACAACTGTGCACAGAAGCCAATAGAATTTTAAAACAAAATGAGCACAACTATAAAGAAAATATAGAACTTTTGAACAAACAACTTAGGGAAACCGAAGTTGTAGCCTTTAACCAAGCTAATGAAATTAGTTCTATCTAAACTCCCTAGAAGACACTAAGAAACAGAAGACAGTTTTGGAAGTAGAAGTAAATTCATTAAAGCAAAAACTACATAGTTGGACAAGTTCCTCTCACATTGTCCAACACTTGGTGAAAGAACGCAACAATGGGGAGGGTTTGGGTTATAAAGTGGTTCCACCACCACATGAGACCTTGATGAATACCAAAAGTAAATCTATCAACAATAACCCAATCAAGGATCATGTGGTGTGCAATCCTCTTGTAAGTGATCCAGATTCCACACGTAAACCTAATGAATCTGACACTAAACAAAAGGAGGCCACTTCAAAATCAAAAGGTAAAATGCATTGTGTCAATCTGGACGAACAATTTGAAAAGGTTAAAGTTAAGTCTGGGTCAACCAAGTCTAATTCTAAACCCAAAAAGAACAAACAAGTTAACCACACATATGCTTCATGTCTAAGTCCAGAGAAACAAATGGGAAAAGATCTTAAAAATATTCAAAAAAATAATTTTGTTAAACCAGATATAACATCTAAGCAACAAATGTCAAAACCCAAACAAAACAATGTCACACATGTGTCACACACTTCTCCACAGAAACAGTTAAATCGTCAAGTTGAAAGCAGATCACGCTACAACTGTGGAAAGTATGAACACATCGCATCTTACTGTCTTTATTATCAAACACCAAAGAAAAAGTTTGAACTTTATGACACTCAAGTAAGCTCTTCCAAAAGAAGCACAATGACTCCACCAAAAAGAGTCAGTAAACCTAAAGTTCAACCTATCAACCAGTTGTCTGTTTATCATAAACAAGCCTTACATAAGACTGGCTTATGGAAAGAGAAATCTATCCTTGAATCTGATAATGAGAACAAGAAGACAACAGATCTTCCCTCACCCTCAAAAGGTCAATGGGTGGAATTTATGATGGGTGATGCCTTTGGGTCACCCAAGCCAGTTAAGGCTTGGGTCCATAACCTCAACTAATGATTTTCATTAAATGTGCAGGGTGTTCGCTATAGCGCTGATACAAATACTTGGATCGTAGATAGCTGAGCATCAAGGCACATGACTGGAAACCGGGCACTCTTGTCAAATGTCAAACAAATTAAAGGAGATCATGTTTCTTTTGCGGGAAATAAAGGAGGTTACATCACAGCTCAAGGGGAAGTAGGGAACCAGAAAGTAAAGTTTGATAAGGTAAACTATGTTCAACAACTTCAAAACAACCTACGTTCTGTATCCCAAATATGTGACAAAGGATTTAAGATAGTTTTTGATAACAAAAAGTGCTATGACCTAAAAAAGGACTATGTGATCCCGGAGGACCAAGTCTTAATGTCTACCTCAAGATATAATGACCTTTATGTCTTGGATCTATCAAAGGCCTCCACAACAGATCATCAAGTTCAGTGCTTTTTGTCAAAGGCTACCGAGAAGGATTCAATCTCCTAGCATAGAAGAATGGGACACATCAATCCATGGAAGATGAATCACTTGATCCAGAATGATCTAGTGCGGGGAGTAAACATCAAAAACTTTCAACTTTCGGATTTTTGTGTCGCCTGCAAGAAAGGGAAACAAACGAAGAAGTCTCATAAGGAAAAGAAGGTTCATTCCATTGTACTGCCGCTTGAGCTTCTTCACATGGATCTATTTGGTCCAGTTAGTATAAGAAGCATCGCAGGCGACTTGTACTGCTAGGTAGTTACAGATGACTACTCATGATTCTCTTGGGTGATGTTTCTAAAATCGAAATCAGAAACATTTGAGTCATTCAAAGAGTTAGTAACTACAATGGAGTCACTCTACAAGCGGAAGGTAAGACAAGTATGCTCAGAAAACGGAACCAACTTCATGAACCAATGCATGGAGGCTTTCTGCAAAGAAAAGGGAATTGTGAACGAGTTCACTTCCGCCTACACTCCTCAGATGAATGGCGTTGATGAGAGAATAAATCGCAGCTTAATAGAGACTGCACGGACAATGCTAGCAGACTCGAAACTGCCTATCCAATTTTAGAATGAGGCAGTAGCCGATGCGTGTTACATGTTAAATCGAGTTCTGGTAGTTAAACGCCATAGCAAGACGCGTTAGGAGTTACTTCAACGACGTAAACCAAATCTAGAGTATCTTGAACCGTTTGGCGCTTCGTGTACCCTACTGAAGAAAACTCAGGAGGGAATGTTCAACGAGAAGGTTGGAGAGGGAATCTTTCTAGGATACAACATACCGAATAAGAGAGTTTACAACAACTCAATGGGTCAAGTAGAAGTGTGGTGTAATGTAGATGTTCAGAGATACATCACCCCTCATGTTGGAAAAGGAACCACATTCTTTTTCGATTATGAATGATTCTTTAAGTCCTTCAACATACCTCTCTCTTCGTCTGACGATGAGTTAGCAGCCAAAATGATGTATGATGTCTTAAACACCCCGTCACAAGATTCAACATCATCTGGTTCACAAGGGGAATCGACTAACCATTCAGGGGGAGCACTTGATGTTAGTGATTCCTCCTCTAATGATGAAGTCGTGGAGGATAATCAGAAATATCTGGAGAAACAGGTTCCTGTTACTGCAAGTCCACAAGCATCTGACATTGATGCCTCTGAGTCTTCAGAACCTCACACTCCTTTCGCCTCAGATACAGAACCAAATGTTCATAATCTTGATTCTGAGGTAGTTGTTCCCACCACTCCTAGATCATGCCTAAATGTCTATCATCCTCTGGACAATGTCATTGGGGATGTTAGATCAGGAGTTCAAACTAGAAATCAGCTATATTCAACTGATTATGCCTCGATAATGGAAAAAGGATACCTTCACAATGGTGCATATCGTTGTTTTGTGTCTCAGTTTGAGCCAAAATACATCATTGAAGCCGTAAATGATGAGGCATTGGTCAGTGCCATGCAAGAAGAACTTCTTCAGTTCAAGAAGTTAGGTGTATGGACACTAGTGGATAGACCTAAAGGTGCTAAAGTCATTGGTACCAAATGGGTCTTGAAATGTAAGAAAGATGACTAAGGAGTCATCATCAGGAACAAGGCTCGACTTGTAGTTCAAGGATTTCGACAAGTTGAGGGAATTAATTATAATGAAGTATTTGCACTTGTGGCGAGAATGGAAGCCATCCATATCTTCCTACCTATGCATCTTACTTGAAGATTAAAGTCTATCAACTGGATGTAAAGAGTGCGTTTCTTCATGGTCAAATCCGGGAAACAGTGTATATCAGTCAACCCGAAGGATTTGAGGATCCGTATCATTGGGACAGAGTTTATAAACTAGATAAGGCTCTCTACAAACTTCATCAAGCCCCGAGAGTATGGCATGAAAAACTCTCAACTCACCTTGTGAAACACGGATTTCGCAGAGGTGTAATTGATTGTACACTGTTCATCAAAGAAAAGGATGGTGATTTGCTGCTCGTTCAGATTTATGTTGATGACATAATCTTCGGTTCCAAGAACGAAGACTTATGTAAAGAATTTGAAGCAGTTATGAAGGCAGAATTTGAAATGAGTGCCATGGGAGAGATAAAGTTCTTTCTCAGGTTACAGGTAGATCAAACACCACAGGGGATATTTCTACATTAGACCAAGTGTGTAGAGGATATTTTCAGTCGGTTTGACATGGAGAATGCTTCCGCAGCTGGGATTCCACTTGCTACAAACCATGATGTAGCACCTGATGAGAATGGTGATCTGGTTGATGCCACCATATACCAAGGAATGATTGGATCCCTCATGTACCTCATTGCCTCAAGACTTGATATCATGTATGCAACGTGTCTTTGTTCACGATATCAGGGTAAACCAAAAGTAAACCATCTTATCGGGGTCAAGAGGATATTTCGTTATCTAAATGGTAAACCAACACTTGGGTTGTGGTATCCTCATGACGATGACTTTGAGCTTACCGCGTACAGTGATTCGGATTATGGCGACTGCAAGATGAACTACAAATCTACATCAGCAGGTTGTCAATTCTTTAGGAGAAGATTAGTCACGTGGCAGTGTAAGAAGCAGACATCAGTTGCGTTGTCAACTTGTGAAGTTGAATATGTTGTTGCATCAAGCTGCTGTTCTCAAATCATATGGATTCAACAACAGATGCGGGACTACGGTTTGAAATTTTCTAACACCCCATATTTGTTGATAATTCTGCTGCAATAGCCGTTACTAAAAATCCTGTCCAACATCCTAAGACCAAACGCATCGGCATAAAATATCACTTTATACGTGATTGTTTTGAAAAGAATCTAATTGATGTTGTTAAAATAAATACGGATTTTCAATTTGCTGACCTCTATACGAAAGCCTTTGATAAACCACGTTTTCTATATTTGTTAGTGGTCAATAGCGTTACAAAGAAAAGTGATGTAATTCCAGATTATGAACATGCTTAGTCCGTTGTGTATAGTCCATTTTTTAATTTAATTTTCTTTTATTTTGCTCTATTTTAATTAATTAATTTTATTGCTATTATTTCTTCGCCTATTAAAAATCCTAAAAACGTAATTGTTTTACGGTTTTAAAATTTTAGGGGGATAATAGGTTAAGTCATTAATTAAAAAAAAAGGGAGGAGGACATGCTAGCTGATTGAAATGAGATCGGATCTGTGAAACCGATTCAATGACTAGGGAAAATGATAGTACACAGGAACAAAGCATTTGGGACTTTATAAGATTAAATTGAATTAGATGCAAAATTCAATGTATAAGTCTGAGAAGTCTGGGCAATATAAAAGGAAAAATGATAGTACACTGGTTACTAGTAAGGTAAAAGGAAGAAAGTAGATCTAGAGGTTGTTAGACCACTACATGATGTGTCGGTAGATTCAACACAATAGATGATTAGACCTCATTGGTGAACTCAATTTAAACTAAGTTGTTCAACCAACTGTGGGTTCCCACCTTATCACTGGTTAACACAATCAGTTATTTCCAATAAGGGGTGACGAGCAAATAAACGCCACTAATGTGTGCGGATGACCACAAAAAGAGCAAAGCACGAAAAAAATGAACAATAAACGCAATCAAGCTGATAACCTATGTTGTTGGTGCGTTATGTGCAAAACAAAAATTATGCTCAAACAAGAAGATAGGTTGTGTGCCTCTCTGCTGTGAGATGGCACTGACCTGAGGATAAGCATAACCTAGATATTCTAGAGTTCATTGTTGTTTGCCGCTTCTCTGCTATGCGGTGGCACTGACCTGAGGCTTGGCTTCTCTTTGAAAGCTCTAAGAATAGTTTCTTCTTGTCAATATACCCATAGACCGCTCAAAAATCTCCTGAGGAATGTTGATTACCATATAAGCATGGGCTGCACAAATGTTGGATGAAATAATAAAATTTAATACATCACCAATCTGTGTCAAAAGTCTGTGTATGGATTTAAGTGAACACGTATACTGACAATCATTGTGGCTGCAATCCTTGAAAGTCCAAATCAATGTGTGCATCTAGTACTACAAGTATGATTTCCTAAAATTGCTAAATGACCCTCGATGAAAACAAGAATCAAGCATAAAATGATTTTGAAAACACATCCTGAATGAATTGATTACATGTATGATTCCAAAATGAATCGTTTCACTTATGGTCAAAATAACTTGAAGCTTCCTATTCAAGAAATAAATCTGGTAGATTTCTATCTTAGGATTTCCACCCCACACAAAATCACAAATATTTTTTAGCTTTGTAGGTTAATTTTACTTGTTAAATTTTTAGTCAGTTTAGTTGTACCTGTCGGACTATGACGTGGAATTCAATATGGGATTTAATCACTTAAAAGGGTCACGTCTGAGGTGACAACACATGTTTTCAAATGTCAAATGAGTCACGTCTGAGGTGACAAATTGGTTTAAAAGGATCACGACTGAGGTGGTCAAAAGTTTTCAAAGGTAAAATGATCATGTCTGAGATGATCGAATGCTTATAACGTTTTATCAAGTGTAAAAAGAGGATAACTGTAATGTTCATAAAGTCAAAATTATGAGTATGATCCATTCGTACGACTGAACCATGAGTATGGACCAATCTTACGATTGGACCATACTTATGCCCTAGACAATCGAATGGAGCATGAGTATGAACCATTCACACGAATGGCTTACAAGATTGAGCCAGTCGCCCGAATGGAGTTGACTGAATGAGTTAGTCGCCAGACTGAAACCCAGTCTGCCGACTGAATGTGATCGATTGAACCAATCGCACAAGTGAGATCCAATCGCCCTAATGAAAAGAGCGAATGGGTCCAATCGCCCGATTAAAACCAGATTCAGTATAAATAGGGCCATAGTCGATCGCATAAACTTATCACCCCTCATTCGCCCTAAAATCACACAGCATACCGTTACTCTGCCAAAATTCCCTCAGACATAATTTTACCTCATATTTCGATTGTCTGACAATCTCTAGTGTTTTCACAGGTATATGCGGTGCAATCCACCCAAATATCAGTCGATCTGACCTATAAACCACTGAATTCGGCCCTAACCAAGAACCGAGACTTGGTGGGACAAATAACCTAACTAAACTAAGTAAAATGTTGAAATCAAGGTTATTAAGTGCTAATTAGAGTGAATGCGAGTCTAATGAACCAAACCACAATGTCTAATTTTAAGATTTGGTCAACATTTGAATCTAAATCGAACATACAGTAGGTCATGCGACTGGACACCCGGATGAACTACAATCGCACGACTGAGCTGGAGGAATGACTCAGTCGGCCGAATGAACAATACGAATGAGCTCAGTCAGCCGACTGAACCAATGAAGGCTCAGTCACCCGATTGAACTCAATCGTATGATCAGTCACCCGATTGCATCCAGTCGCATGTTAGGTCAAACGACTGAACCCAGCCCGCCAAACCCAAGAAGCTATGAAACTCGGATGGCGTCTTCGGTGACTTCCATTGCATAACCGCCTCCACCTTTGCCGGGTCCACCATGATCCCATCAGGATTCACCACATGACACAAGAACTGAACTTCACGCAACCAAAATACACACTTAGAGAATTTTGCGTACAACTTCTTCCTCCTCAACGTCTCCAGAACGTCCCGAATGTGACCAGCATGCTCAATCTCGCTCTTCGAATAAATCAGGATATCATCAATAAACACAATCACTGATTTCTCCAACAACAGCCGACACACACGGTTCATCAAATCCATAAAAGCAGCTGGCGCGTTGGTCAAACCAAAAGACATGACAAGAAACTCGTAGTGACCATAGCGCGTGCGAAAAGCTGTTTTAGAGATATCTTGCTCCTTCACCTTCATATGATGGTAACCAGATCGAAGGTCTATCCTTGAAAACCAACTGGCACCACGAAGCTGATCAAACAAATCATCTATTCTCGGCAAGGGGTATCGGTTCTTTACCGTCAACTTGTTCAGTTCGCGGTAGTCAATGCACATCCTCATACTACCG
>BJCM01135856.1:0-10082 GCA_018326385.1 Flaveria bidentis
TAATTTGGATTTGAATGAATTAAATTTGGAAATCATTTTCTATTTAAGACCGGAAGGAAAAGAATTTGGTTTTGAACCTTTGGTCATTTTCATCTTTGTATCATGTGAAACCGGCTTCACATGAAAAGGTTTGGATGGAGGGTTTTTCATCCAACCATTCAAAGATATGTGCTTTTTACCTGTTGATCCATAAAAGCAACCCGTGTTGCCTTTAGCATGTAGAACATTCTTTGTAGACTTACAGCTGGAGAAGCAATTTGGTTTGCCTTTACCATTCGAAACAAGTCTTTGAGGGCACTTCTTTATCACATGACCTTCTTTTCCACACTCAAAACATGCCTTGAAAGGCATTTGATTTGGAATTGGAGATTGCTTTGAGGTTGTTGCAGATTCTTACTTGTTTTGGCGTTTGATGTGCTGAACAGGGTATGAGATCTTCACTGATTGACTTGGTTGTTTTGCAATTGGAGAAGAGATTCGTATTTGTCTTGATTCAACTTCTGGAAGCTTTTATGACTTGACGATGTTAGGAGATATCTTGATCTGTGAGGAAGCAACACACTCCTATGTGATTGTATCATCATCTGAGCTTATCCAATCTCGTATACATAGATCTTTCTTCAACGGATCTTGATTGACATCTCCCATTGTGTCAGCTTCGATTATACGATTTTGATTGCTTGATTATTCGACAACTATTCATTCTTTAACAAACCTGACACGAACAAACAAATGAATATTACCTGTCTTGAATTTGTTGAAAAAGGTTGGAGAAGCAACTGATATTGGTGTTGGAGTATTAGATATGGAATCGTTATTAATCTTCTTATCAGACCCCTGCCTGAGGAATCCCAAACCTACATGAGAATCCTGCACATCTCTAACCTCTTTAAGATTAACGCTGCTTAAACCTGCATTTAAACTATTAGTTTCAGCAGCTTAAATCAAATCATTAGATGAATGAGGTTGAGGCATAGGATAGTAACAATGAGTGCTAGGAGGAGGATAGACGTATGGATTTTCACCACAACCCACTCCCGTTTTAATCCTAGCTCCCCTCTGTTTACATAGTAGCTCTTCATGTTTCATTCCGGATATGGTCCATCTATCAATCTTTGTTTTAAGCTTGTTTGTTTCAAATTCAGCCAAGGTGACTCTTTCGTTTAAAAGATTAATTTCAACATTTCTTTCAAGAAGAGTTCGTTTTAAAGGATCATTTTCTTTTAAAGCTTCATTTAATTTTATAAAATACTTGGCTTTATTATTTTAGTTCTGCGTTTATAGTGGTTAATTCCTTTTGGTTATCTAAAAGTAACCTATTAGCTTTATACACACCAAATAAACAAATTTTGCAATCAGCAGAACACATATCCTGAACTGTCTCGTATGGAAGATTCAGGATGACTCTTTCAGTAGTAAGAGCCTTCTCGCAGTTGCAATCTCTGGTATTTCGCTTCCATTCCTCTTCCTTCTCAGCATCACAAACTTCATCATTCAACTTAGCTCCACCTTTACCTAGTGATGTCTGCTTAAGCTCCTCGTGTACCTCTTCAGTTCAAGGTTTCAGTAAACCGTCGGAATTGGTGCCAGAATCTGATTTCTCTTCTAGTTTCTCTATGGAGTTTGAAGTGATCTTTGGAGTTAGATATGTTGCTTCATAGTACTCACGACGTTTGATATCCAACTCAATCTCTTTCAGTTTGTTGATCACCTCCATCAGTTTATAATCCCGAAAGCCTCTATCTCATTTAATCGACTTGCCGTGTGAGCTCCATTCTGATGGTAGAGAATCAAGCAATCTTAGAACTTGTTCATGATTTCCCAATTGGGTATCAAACTTCTTCAGATTATTTGCCACTAATAGAAAATGATCAACAAAATCGGACATCTTTTCATTCTTTAAAGCTGCAAAATTATCAAACCGACATTGTGCAATTGTGAGATTATCATATTCAAATGATTTAAACAGTTCTGCAAAAACCATTTTTTTTCTAGTTTTTTGCAATTAACCCCCCAAAAATATTTTTCCCAAAAAGTTTAGAATTATTCTCCCCCGGGAAAAATATTATTTTTAAATGTCACGCTATACAATCTTAGCAACTAGGGTCAAGCTGCTAAGACCTTATTTTTAAATTAGCCTAGACCTTATTTTTATAAATTCAGCCCAATATATATTCTTTACTAGCCCAAATTGTTTAACAAATCCCAGCCTAATTGTTAGCCCTAGACTATCTTTTAATGAGCCCAATTGTTTAACAAAGCCCAGCCCAATAAAAAAAAACTATCTTACACAAACCCTAATCCTAAATGTTACTCTCATAAGCAAAAACACACATTGCTTCAGCTCAGACAACGATGGCTTCAAGGAAGCAGCAACTTTCATGGCGGACCTTCTTCTCACTTTAGTGACTTCACACGTCCAACAACTAATACACACCACAAACACTACTTTCGTCTTACAAAACCACTTTCTCTTCCTTCTGTTTGTGTTTTTATTTCATCGAGAAGAATGACGTTGAAGCAGTTCTTAATTAGGGCTCTGAATCGCGAGTCAGATGGTTCTGTATCGTCCGAAAAGGAGGTTAGGCCTTTTTTTTCTCAGCTACATACGATTAAGATTCCCGTTGGGGACAGACACATAACAGTTGAGACGGTCAGATAGAAAGACAAGCTAGTGGATTTGTTGTTTAAGAGATGGAGAAAATATTGTCTACACATCTGTTTGTATGTCTGATGTTCCAAGTGAGCCTTCTGACTTTTTTCTATGTCTATACATTATCAAGAGCGTTTTTCCGCAGCTGGTAGAACTAGTGGAGTGATGATAATTTCATAGCTTGTTTTTATAACTTCGCAGCTTGAATATAGTTTTTTTTATAATTTCGCTGATTTTTCTTTAGTTTCGTAGGAGATTGGATTTCGCCGGAGCTTCGCCGAATTTGATAGTTTCGCCGGAATAGTTTCGTTGGACTTGCAGTTTCGCCGGAATAGTTTCGCCAGAAATGTGTAGTTTCGGCTGTAAATTCGCCGGAAACTATGAACTTTCGTTCAAAATGATGCTAAATTCGCAGCTTGATGATTTGAAGATTCGAAGATCCTCAAGATCACCATGAACACACACACTAGTGTGTGTGAGAGAAAATCTCCGTATCTGAAAATTTTTTGTTGAATCTTGTATAGATTTAGGAGTAGATCGGATTTCTAACTTGTAAATATTAATTCCTTCTAAAACTTTGTAGATCTGATGAATTGATTGTGTTTGGGATGAAATTTGAATTTTCAGATCTACTTTCTCTCTTTATACCCTCACTTTCTCTCTCTAAAATTCTAATAAACACCTTTAAAATCTTCAATCAATTTGATCCAAAATAGCTCTGATACCAAATTGTTAGTCCATGTTTAACACTTAGAATCAAATATTATGAAGATCTGTAAGATCAAACAATGATAAACACAATAAAACCTCCAATTGATCTAATATGAGTGCATATGATTTGTATAATATGAAAACACCAATCAAATGGTCATTCAACTATAGTCAACACTAATAACAATTAACCTATTTATAGTCCAGACTAGTATTCACTAATTACACTTAACTCCCTAGACTTAGGCTAATTAAAACAAAATTACATATTAAGCATAAAAATGACTAAAAACAAGATAAAATATATTTTGTTCACACAAAATATATTTATTACAATAAAACTCTTTGTCATCTAAGTCTTCAACGTCTCGTCTCGGTTCCTCATCTTGAACGTGTAGGGTTTGACTTTTGTTGACTTTGACCGTGACGTTGACTTTTGTTGACTTTGACTGTGTTGATAATATAGACTATCTTGTATAGCTCCAACACTTTTTGTTATAAAGCAAAACAACATAGAGTGTCTCATAAATCCAAAACTATCAATACAAATACTACACCACTCAAATTGCTTCACATGGATCTGTTTGGTCCAACCAATGTAATGAGCATTGGAAATATGCAATATTGTTTGGTGATAGTTGATGAGTTCACTAGATTCACATGGGTCTACTTATTAAAACAAAAGAGTGAAACTTCAAAAACATTAATGGACTTTGTCATCAAGATTGAGAATCAACTTGATTTAAAAGTTAAAATTTTTAGGAGTGACAATGGGACTGAATTTGTTAATTCTGACTTGGATTGCTTTTGCAAGAATAAAGGTATTGCAAGGCAATTCAGTGCACCAAGAACTCCACAGCAGAATGGAGTTGCTAGAAGAAAAAACAAAACCCTTATTGAAGCAGCCAGAACAATGCTAGCTGATTCACAATTGCCTATCACCTTATGGGCTGAGGCAGTGAATACAACATGCAACGTTCAAAATAGAACATTGATTGTTAAAGAAAATAACAAAACACTTTATGAGCTTTTATTTAAAAGAAAACCCTATATAGGATATCTTAGAGCTTTTGGGTGTCATGTACCTGTTTTAAGCATAAAATAACAATTGGGAAATTTTTTAGAAGAAGCCTATGATGCTTTCTTTATTGGATATTCTTCAACATCATAATGTCACAGGATCTACATTCCACAACATAACATTATGGAAGAAACTCCTAATGTATTTTTTGATGAGTTTGTATTTATTAAATCAGTTAAAGGATCATCATGGTTGTTTGATATAGATGCTTTAACAGAGTCACTTAACTCTGGTTATTTGAATGATGCATGATCTGATGATACATGCAATCCATTTGTTCCCCAAAATTTGAATGAAGTATCATTATCTGCTGATCCTCCAAGGATAAACACTTCATCAACAGCTGCTGACACTGCATCCACAGATGTACATTGTGTATCCGGAGATATGAATAATGTATCAGCAACTGTTCCAGGCTCTCAAGAAGATGCAACAAACATTGGAAATGATTCATAAAGTCCTCATATCCTATCCGAAGAAGTTCATGTAACTCCTATGGATGAACAAAATGCTTCCGTAGAAGTTCATGTAACTCCTACGGATGAACAAAATGCTTCCAGACAAGTTCATGTAACTCCTATGGAAGAATATAATGCTTCCAGAGAAATTCCTACGGAAGACATCAATTATTCTCATGATGTCCAAACTCAGGAAGACCACTCAATACCCAATAATGAACAAGAAGTACACTTTGACTACTTCCTAAATTCACAAATGGAATCATCTATTCCAGTTGAATCAACTCAAACAAAAAGAATCCATAAGTCTCATCCGATTAAAAACATCATTGGAGATCCTGCCAAAAGAACTAAAAGAAGCCAAAGTGGAACTACTAACATCTGTCTTTTCACTTGCTTTCTTTTATAAGTGGTTCCTCCAAACATCACTGGTGCTCTAAAGGATAATAGCTGGATTGAAGCTATGCAAGAAGAGCTTCAACAATTTAGAAAGCAAAAAGTCTAGAATCTAGTAGATTTACCTGAAGGTCAACATCCAATTGGAACTAGATGGCTCTTCAAAACTAAACTAGATGAAAAAGGTATAATTGTGAGAAACAAAGCAAGGTTGATTGCACAAGGATACACGCAAGAAGAAGGAATAGACTATGATGAAGTTTTTGCACCAGTTGCAAGAAATGAAGCCATAAGAGTGCTCCTAGCATATGCATCATATAAGAAGTTCACTGTGTATCAAATGGATGTCAAGTGTGCCTTTCTATATGGGAAAATTGATGAAGAAGTCTATGTATCATAGCCCCCTAGATTTGAAGATCCTCACTACCCACACAGGGTATACAGACTTGATAAAGCTTTGTATGGTCTACACCAAGCACCAAGAAAGTGGTATGAAATACTATCATCTTTCTTGCTCAAGCATGAATACAAAAGGGGAACCATTGATTAGACTCTCTTTCTCAAAAAAGAACATCAAGATCACTTAGTTGTTTAAATTTATGTTGATGACATTATAGTTGGATCAACTAACAAGAGATTGTATGTAAGTTTCGAAGAATTGATGAAATGAGAGTTTCAAATAAGTTCAATGGGAGAATTAACTTTCTTTCTTGTTTTACAAGTTCATCATAATACAGATGGGATTTTCATTAATCAAGAGAAATACATACTTCAAATATTGAAGAAGTACAACCTTGCTGATACATCTTCATGCAGAACACCAGCCTCAATAATTGAAAAGATTGTACTTGATCCTATAGGAAAATCTGTTGATCAAAGATTATGTTGATACATATGTACCTAGATTCGGATCTTAATGTAATATGTCTTGAATGTCTTACACTTATGTAATGCTTGGGTATTTAATGAAATGAGATTGTTTGGTTGTGATTTATAATGTTTAATATTTCATTAATGAGTTGTGTAACGCATATTGACTTGATTATATAGGTTGTGGTTGTTTGAATTAATATATATAATGTTATAACAACTAAAAGAAGCCAAAGCGAATGGCCCATGCTAATGGACCATACACATGAACAACTTCATGCGAATGACTCAGTCGCATGACTAAACCAGGAGACTGGATCAGTCATATGATTGTCACATAAGAATGCCTCAGTCGCACGACTGAACACTTAGTCGTACGAATGGACCAACCGTATGACTCAATCGCACGACTGAAGCATGCTAATGGTTCAGTCGCTCGAATGAGCAACCCTAACCTATAAATACCACCTAATTCGTGGAAAAACGGAAGCATTGAATACACTTCGACTCTAGACGTACCCTATCCATCCAGAAGCCTCTAAGTTCATACTCCAAGTTCAAAGAACGCTGTAGATTGATTCCTAATCGATTCTTGACGTTAGATTCAATACATAATTGTTTCTACGTGCATTCTCACTGATTGGATCGCCAATCAAATAGGATTCCGCACTATTTGGGTTGGTTTACACGTTAATCATTCAGTATTTCGTTCAAATACTTGATCCTAACAGATTATATAGATCAATGATAGGATCACTTATGTATTTAACTGCCAGTAGACCTGACATTATGTTTGTTATGTGTGTTTGTGCTTGGTATCAATCATATCCAAAAGAGTCTCATCTGAATGTTGTGAATAGAATTTTCAGATATCTTAAAGGAAAACCAGGTCTTGGACTTTAGTATCCAAAAGATGGTGATTTCACTCTCTACTCATATTCAAACAGTGACTTTGGAGGATGCAACAGAAAATCCACAACTGGTGGATGTCAATTCATAGGACCAAGACTAGTTTCATGGCAGTGCAAGAAGCAAACAAATGTATCTGTATCTATAGTTGACGTTGAGTACATAGTTGCTTCAGCTAGATGCTCTCAATTCATTTGGTTGCAAAATCAATTGCTTGATTATGGTTACAGTTTTCCTTCAAACTGCTATTTACATTGATAATTCAGCTGCTATGTCTATAACTGGTAATCCTATGCAACATAGTAAAACAAATCATATTGAAATAAGATACCATTTTCTAAGAGATTGCATAGAAAAAGGTTTGATCAAGTTAGTCAAAGTGGATACAACAAATCAGCTTGCTGGCTTATTCACTAAAGCCTTTGATTTAGTTAGATTTAATTTTCTAATTGAGTCTCTGGGCATGATTAACTTAGATTAAACATTGTGAACAAACAAAGAAAAGCATGTGTCTGTCCATGTAGATTGTCTTAATAAAAAAATTATTTTAACATGACATATGTTTGGGAAATGATAGTATACTATGCCTTTGCTTCTACCTGAATTCTTAAATATCATTAAAATCTGATCTTGTTACTTGATATGTGAGTAGGTTCAGCTTGAGTGGAAACTAAACTTAGTGCATACCAAACATAATGCAAAGTGATTGTTTGT
This sequence comes from Flaveria bidentis, assembly GCA_018326385.1. Lineage (NCBI taxonomy): Eukaryota > Viridiplantae > Streptophyta > Magnoliopsida > Asterales > Asteraceae > Flaveria > Flaveria bidentis. Next base: position 7,793 of record BJCM01135856.1, read on the forward strand.
GGGAAACTTCATTTTGAGGTTACCTAAAGTGAGTTTTATTCTTATGTGACCAAATCACTCATCTAAGCACACTATGTACCAACACTTTATAATATCTATCTTTGCAAATCTTACTCCCTCTGTTTTGTGTAAACAAAGACTTGGGTGTATGATCACCATGGTTTACATTTGTAACCCATTGGTGAAAAGATCATGATCCTCATCATCCCTCTGTTTTGTGTAAATAAAGACCTGGGTTAATGGCACCTCTGTTTTACATGAGTAAAGACCTTGTGACCTGATGATGATCATATCTAAGCTCTTAAAAGAATCCATTGTGATCAAGTGTATATTAATTCTAGAGCTTTTTCATCAATGCATTAATGAGATATCTAATGCATCTCAAGATAGAACTGATAACTTAAAGTACATTGTTTCTTATTGTGAAAAAGTGATGATTTGACTCACAAAGGGAGGACATACTCTAAGTGAATTAAATGTGAACCCCATAACAGTTACTCACTAATAAACATAAAAACATGATAAACAACATGCCTAGCTGATACAATACTCTTGCATGGATTTAAATGAACTAACATACTTGCAATCAGATCTAAGATCAGGTATCATTTCGATAAATTAACTCCTCACGAAGATGCTTAGTATTATAGTAAGATCCCATTCTATGTGAATACATGCTTATACATATCCCCATTTTAATTTTGTTCAATTAATTTCTTTCTGTTTGGTCACACATGTGTGTTTCATGATATTCTTCTTAGAAATTTATGATAAATGCATCCATTCATTATTAATCACAAATTTAGGGGGAGAAGAAAGAAATCATCAAAAATCAAATCTGAACAAAACAAAAGTTCAGAAAAGTTGATCAAAGCAACAAATCAGACAAAAAAAACTTAAACCGATAAAATTTTTGTCAGCGGGTTTGTTAAATATGATTTCTCTTCAAAATAATAAGGTGAATTCTATGAACAAATTTCACTCTGATCTGAAATCAAGTTAGATTCTAAGACTTCCGTTGTAGCAAAAAGATTTGTTCCTAAGAAATTCAAGAAGGAAGCTCATGTTAAACAAATGCAAAATAATCTGACACAACATCAAAATGTGAAAAATGAAAAAAAATAGTCTAACTATTTGACACCAAAATATAAAAATGAATCAAATAAAGTGTTAATGTCAAAATTTAACAAACAGTTGTTTACAACTCCATAAAAGTACTGTGAAATTTGTGATATGAAAAATCACAATACGGCTGAATGCTATTTCAACAAGTACTTTCACACATGTGACATGAGAAATCATTCTACAACAAATTGTTATTTTAACAAATTATGTACTTATTGTGATGAAAAGACTCACAATGCTACAAATTGTTACGTTAGAAAGAGATCACATTCTAAAGGATTTGCAAATTCAAACATGAGCAAAGGTTATGTTAATCCTCAATATATGAAAATCAAACTGATGGATTTCAAAAATTAACTAATCAACCTTCTTTAGGTTTGAGATATTTACAAAAGAACAATTATGTGAGATCTAAAAATGTGCAAGAACAATTCATACCAAGATCTGTAAGAATGACTAATAACAAGGTTAGTCATCAATACATGTCAAACAGTGATCAATCAAATAGTATGAATGGTTTCAAAAATAATTCAAACAAGTTTCAAAACAAGATTGGTAAATTCATCAAGAATAAACCTGATTTGAATAATCTTCATTACAAACAATTTACCATCGTTGATAAATTTGGTAAACCCAAAACCATCTCGGCTTGGGTGGATATATCAACTTAATTTTCTTGTTGTGCAGGTACGCCCAAGAAGACCACTCAATACATGGTATGTGGATAGTGGGTGTAGCCAACATATGACAGGCAATCCTGCCTTATTTCAAGAATTTAAGTTAAAAGATGGAACACACGTTGCCTTTGGTGGTGATGCTGGTGGAAAAATAATTGGAGAAGGAACAGTATCAAATGGGATAATAAGCTTTGACAAAGTCAACTTTTGCTCACAATTGAACTTTAATCTTTTAAGTGTTTCCCAAATTTGTGATAAATCATATTCTGTTCTTTTTGATGATTCATTCTGTTATGTTTTGATGTCAGGTTTTCAGATAAGCAAAGATTGGGTAATTGTTACAGCTGAAAGGGATAGAGATGTATACAAGCTGGATATGTCTCAAGTTGATCCTTCAACCGAAACAACTTGCCTAATTGCTAAAGCATCAAATGATGAAAGTCATCTTTGGCATAGACGTCTCGGACATTCAAATTTCAAGAATATGA
>BJCM01136050.1:0-14348 GCA_018326385.1 Flaveria bidentis
AAAAACAAGATTGAATCCACGAATAATCAAGATCCAAAGCTCTGATACCACTTGTTGGGACCGATAGCGTAAGGAGTACAAACTGATTCAACATGAAACCGAATCAAATAGCGCGGAATTCTATTTGATTGGCGATCCAATCAAAGAAACCGTTAACCCGATCAAACCTAATGACTAGAATACGTTAAGAATAGACTAGGAATGATCAGAAACGTTATATGAACTTGGAAGGGACGTTTTGGACGAACTTGGACGGCTAGGGTTGTGAATTCTCGAAGTCTCTCCCTTTTTTTTCACGAATTAAGTGGTATTTATAGGTTACAGTCTTCATTTGTACGACTGAGCCAAGCGACTAGCTCAGTCGTGCGACTGAGTCATACGATTGATGTATTCGTACGACTGAGTCAGTCTTATGACTCAGTAGTACGATTGACTCAATCACCTGGTTCAGTCGTGCGATTGGCCCATTCGCATGGTCCAGTCGTGCGACTGAATCAGATTACTTAGTTAAACACATTCTTTAACCTTTAATGATTCAGAACATGTCTAACAACTGTAAGCCTATATAACATGTTCATATATGAGTGTACCAATACATAATATCAATAGATATAACATTTAAACAATCAACAAACACTCACAAAAGAGTTTTTCATTTCATAGATTCAACATTACATATGTGTTACAAGATGAAAGTCTATTACATTTAAGATCATTAGACTAGAACTAGGGACATGTGTACCAACATAGATTATACTACAAATTTTCACATTAATTTACTTTCTTAAATTTGATTACACCATTAGTTACCATTCCTTCACAAATTATTTTACCTCCCTTCTTATCCCTACCAAATGCCACATATGCTTGAAGTCATGGAGAAGAGAACAAATTCCTGTCATATGCTTGGAACAACCACTATCAACATACCAGTTGTTGTCAGCTCTCCATGATTATTCCTGCACATAGAAAGAAATCAATTAGAATTGACAACCCAAGCCTTAATGATCTTGGTTTTGCCAGTAGTGTCTAAAACTATTACTCCTTTATGAGTCAGTCTTGAAGTTTCGATATTAATTTTAGTTTTAATTGATTCACTTTGTGCTGTTTGTGGTGAGGATAATTCTTTTGAAGATGAGGTTGTTGAACTAGGTTTTGTTTTCTCAATCTCTTCTTCATTCACCTTATCTTTCTTTGTTTGTTGATTTGGTTTTGATAATGAACCTTGATTGTTGAAAGTTTCATTATCTTTTGATTTTGAATGAGGTATATGAGTTCCTTTTTCAAAATTATTAAAGAAAGCATAATCAACATTGTTTCTTTTTCAGTCAAATCCACCTTTTTGTGAGGTGTTTTGGATTGCTGAAATGTTGTTCTTTTCTTCAACGGTTGAACATTAGTAGATGTTTTCTCATTTGGTTTTGGATTTTGTTTTTGTTGTTGCTTCTTTGTTTTTGAATCTTCTTGACCATCAGTGGATTGAGAGTCTGATTCAGCTTTATCAGATTGTTTCTACTTTGTGCTCTTTGTCTTATTCTTTTTTTGAAATAACATTCCTGAGTTGAATGGTTATTTTTGTTACAAATTGTACAATTTTTGTTGAAGTAGCAATCAGATGTCATGTGATTGTTCATATTACAAATAGAACAATAACTTGTGAAGTAACAATAGTTAGTATTATGGCTTTTCATATCAAATCATTTACTATACATTTCATCTGATTCTTTGTTAGAATCAATCACTTTCTTCTTCTTTGTCAGCTTTTAAGGCTTCAAATCCTTTTCCAGTTTTATAGTTGATTTATCCTTGCCTTTCCTTGACACATTATCAATGGATTCTTGTTTACCATTTTTGATTTCTTCTGCTTGGGATTCATCACTTTCTATTTTGATTTGTTGGTTGTTGCTTTCGTCTTCCGCAGATCTTCTACTGATTCGGTAGATTTGGTTTTCTGTAGATCTGCTACTAAAGAAGGTTTCTTCTTCTGCGGAAGATATGCTGAGTGTTTCTTCTTTTCCTTTTCTATGAAAGATTTGTGTACTTCCTTGGTAGATGTACACTTCTTAATTACTTTATTTGAAGGTTTTTGTTGCTGATGTAGTTCTTGGAGACCTTCATTTAGCTGAGCTATTCTCTTGCAAATAGTCTTCAACATGTTTCTTTGTTTTGGAGGATATGGCAACTTTGTTTCTTCAAGAACTTTGGGAATGATTGTTTCAAAAGCAACATTCTTACCAATGTCCAGTTGGTCATCATCATGTTCATCAGAATCATCCAAGTTATCACACTCATCAAAGACAAATTTTGAGTCATTTTGTTTAATATTTTTTTATTTAGAAGACTCAGTTTCACTTACCTCAATTTCATTGTTATTAACTTGTTGATTAGATTTTATTTCAAAATTTGTGTGTGGTACAAAATGATTTAACAAGTTGTTTGTCGTTGTTTCAGGTAAAGTTGTATAATTATCATTTATAGGTGGTGCAACAGCATTATATCCCAACCCATACCTGTTCTTTGATTCAATATGAGAATTCAATAATTTCTCACATTGCTGAGATGAAAGTTGAAACTTCTAAAGTTTCACTTTAGTTGATGCATGATCAGCCATGGATTTAGTTAAGGAAGTAGTTAGATGCTCAACTTGTGCTTTTAAGCTGTAATTTTTTGAAACAAGTTTATCTAAATCGTTTTGTAAAGAGTTAATTTTGATTTAATATAACTTATGTTCTCTTAGATGAGACTCATTCAAAATCATTATTTCTTTCACTTTATTAGCCAGTTGTTGAGCATGGAGTCTATATCTTTCAACTTTCTCAACACATACTGATGAACATAGTCTATCTCTTACCTCTCTAGCCATGGGTGGAATTTTGTTCTCCATGTGAGTTATTAAAGCTTGATTCTCTTCCAAGACTTCCTTCTCATACATAGGTTTCATCTTGTAGTATAATCAGCTCAGATTCTTTGGAATTACTAGGTTCTGCTAATGCATTTGTGGCTGATGGGGATGAGTTTGTTAGTTGTGGTTGTCAAAAAGATCTTTGAGATGTTAATGGTTGATGAGATTGACGTTGATGAGACTAATGTTGTCTCAAGTCAGGATTTTATTGTTGATTGCATTCTATAGAGAAGTGTCCATGGAGATTGTATTTGAAACATCTTACTTTTGACTTATCAACACCAATTTTTGATGTTTTACTTGTTGCAGCCAAATTTTTATTTCTTCTTAGGTATTGTTTGGCTCTATAAGCAATCATTTCCATTTACCATTGTAGATCCATCTCCTCTACTACATCTAGATGAAGTTCTTCCAAGTCTTGATGATTGATATTGGCAGATGTTAAGGTGCTTCCTAGGTAAGCTTGAAAAGTTGAACTAAAAGCTGCAAAGGCTGCTTTTTGTTCTTCAAATTCCAGAATCACAGTGATAGACTCTACTTGGTTGTTGTTTGATAAAGACTTTGCTGATGATGTAGATGCATCTCTCTATTATCAGTTCTTTCTTTTTCTTTTCCTGATTTACTTTGAGAAGATTTCTTTAAAGCCTTTGATGCACAGAAACTTACTTCTTCTTCATCTTCACTCAAAGTACAAGAGTTGTCTCTATCATTGTTGGAAATAAAAGCGCTTCCAGCACTTTTTGTTTCTTTAAAGTGATAGGGTGAAACATATATTCTCACACTCTTGTTTCTTGATTTTTCATCCATTTCAAGAGCCTCAACTTTAGCTACCAATGTATCTAAACTAGTTGTTTTGAGGTCAATGGTGTTCTTGAACATGGACACAGTTTGCTTCCAACTTTCAGGCAAAGTATGGAGCATCTTTTTGTTTAATTTCTCATTTGTATATTTCAACTCCAAGATGTTCATCTCTGTTACAAGTTGCATGAATCTATGGAGTTGTTGAGGAATTGATTCACCCTCAATATGATGAAAGGTTTCATATTATGAAAAAAGGGTGTCTTTTCTAATGCTTCTGATTTTATCACTCCCTTCATAGAGTGTATGAAGTATCTTCCACAAGGATTTTATTGTTTTATAATTCTCACACCTAATTAATATTTCTTCAGGTAAAGCCATACTAAGTAAACTGTAGGCTTTAATATCAACTTTGACCTTCTTAATATCATCAGCTAATAGATCTTTTGTACTTATGGGTTGATTATTATCATTTATAATCTGGCCCAAGAATGGGTGGAATATATGGACCTTTAGTTATTGATACCCATAAGTCGGAATCAGTATAATTCACATGATTCTTGAACTTGATTTTCCAGGATTTAAAATCCGCTTTTGTTTCCAACTTTGGAGGTTGGTATGATGATCCACCAAAGTTACTCATGTTTAGTTAAAGTCTACGAATTTAACTATTACAAAGTTTCTTTTAAGTAATAAACTAATAAGTGACCAAACTTAGTTAATAATAATTAGGAAATTATGGTCATAAATCAGTCAATTCTTTTAATACTAATTAATTATCAAATCAACGATTTTGTTCATGTATTTGTTCAATTTAATTTGAATAATTGATGAATGTCAATCAATAACCCAGATCTACTATTCAATTAATGTGAATATTGATCTAAGTTAATAGAGCAATGAAACAATACTCGATGAAAGACAATTCACTGTTTTTAATGTTTAAAAACAAATCGATTCACACCAAAATAATTTGCTCAAAAATAGTAAATCTAATCAACAAAAACTGACAAATCTAGTGAAACAAGCAGAAAATTAAACACTTCTAACACCGATAGATCAATCGATCTAAATCAATGAGCATTTGGCTCTGATACCACCTGTGAATCCAAGGATACTAATCAGGAATTATCAGCGTTAGAATGGAATCATGTTAATGATTGGGGAATGAACATTAACCTTATTTAATTGTCTTATAAATAAATTTCAAAAAGAATAAATGTTTATTATGACGAACATAATGATACGAGCATGATAAATAAACAAGCAAGATTTGATTCAAAAGTATTTTATTAAAACTGATGAATAATTACAAATGAATAAATATCGAATGTTATAAACAATAATTTCTTTGAATGTGCAGATGTTGGTGATGTATTGATGTGATGACTGCTAGGGTTTGTGTTTGATTAATTGTGTTAATCGATGTGATGTTTTTATGTTTGTTGTCTGGTGGGCCATCACTTTTTTTTACGATGCGAAACCTAGGACTCATATTTATAGACAATTATGTTTCAGTTAAGGAAACATCGTGTCTCTTGGGATTTAAAATTGTCTTGTTGACTTATAACACTTGTATTATTTAAATACAAGTGTTTGGACCCCGCTGTTGGATTGTCTTCCGTAGGTGTTTGCACATCCGTAGAGATTTACTCTTTCGCAGGAGTCTTCACTTGAACTCTTTACTTGAATCTTTCACTTGAACTCTAGAGTTGGTTGTTCATCCGCAGAAGATCTTCGGATGATTGTTTTGTAAGAAACATATCTACGGGAGAACATAATTGTTCATCCGTAGATAGTTCTTACACTTAAGTCAATTTCACAAATTAACCAAGCAGAATGTTTTACTTACCATCATACACATAAATCAACACACATATGGGTTAACCTATATACATGAAGCATATAACCAAATAACGAATTACAAATATTCACTACAAGTTTTTATTAAAGTTCTAAGCCTATACAAAAGGATCTAGACCTGTTGTTTCTAGATCTAACATAAACCACTAAGAGTGTCACGACCTGGTATGTCGTGGCGAGAGGAAAATAGACAAACATAGTAGACTAGATCTAACATAAACCACTTCGATCACGAAATCACTATTTTTCTTTACTATTGAATGTAGACTAGCTATCTATTTCAATGCACTTGTTTATATTTTACTAACGCTACTGTTTATAATGATTACAAACTCTTGAACTTACCAACCGTCGTGTTGACTCTTTTAGTATGTTTACTCGGGTAGTTACTAGTCGTTGCCGTAGGAGCACACACGATTCATGCATGCTTTGAACAAAAATTCATTTTTTTGACTTATTACATACTTACATACTTTGGTTTGGGTGCGTGTTTTACGCATTTTATATTTAGTACTTTATGTTTGAAATATTTACAAAACGCTTCCGCAGTTTTTTTAAAGTTTTAAACTTTGAATTGTTTTGAATGTTGCATATAGTGTCAATTTAAGTAACTAGTGAATGGGATCCTAGTTTGTTCACTCGCCTCATGGTAAAACCCCGCACATGGATTTTGAGGGTATGATTGGATATCCACATACCTTAACTTCATCTCTTCCAAAGTTTCATCAACGATGAAAAAGTTCTCATAATGATAAACCCAAAGCTTCCACATCCTCTCCTAATAACTAGGGAAACTCCACCTTTCCAATCCACATAGGTTGAGTACCGCCCCGAGAATCGGTTTCACCGAATGAGTCGATGGTGCTACCGTCATTTTGGTGGTGGTCTAATGGTCTTTGATGATGTGACTATCTGATTATGTTGCTTCATCAAGGCGGCTAGGGTGGTTTGTAAATCAGCAATCACCTTCTCGTGATCCTTAATAGCCATGTTGACATATTGATTGTTGGGATTTGTTATTGTAGTAGCAGCGAATTTAATGAAGATCCGGAGTGATAGGGTTGGAACCTTCAAAGAGAGAAGAATTACAAGTAGATAGGAAGATGATCGAATTTTTCTAGATATCCCCCAGATCATGATCATAACTTCATTATATCAACCAACCAACCAATAATTGCAAATAAGTCTCCTACAAAATAACAAAAGGCCATCATTGTCCTGGAACACATGCAACTCATGTAAAAAAGACAATGAATTAAAACCACAAACGCATGGTCCTAGAACACATGTAACTCAATTAAAGAGACAAAAGATGCTAAAAGGTACGTAGTAAAACAAATTAACCAATGACAATGAATTGAAACCACAAACGAATTACAGGTCTAGAAGCCCTATGATGATAAATAAATAATGAATCAATATCTTATATATTCTTATTCTTCAAGAACATAAATACAGCTGATTCTCATGATCGATTTTTGAAGAAGAATATGCTGTCAATCCTTCTTCTTTATCGACTTTCTTTACTAAGTAACTCTTTTTTGTGCTTTACATTTTAGATAGTGGCATGAAAGATGAATGATTTTCTTAAGAGTGCATGGGGGTAAATTTCTATCATGAAATGTTCATTTAAATGTCTATGAGAATCATTTTCAGAAATTGAATTCATTCAAGTCACTTGTGCTGTTTGTGTTGTAGTAAATACAAAAGCAGAAGAAAAAATCCACTAATTTGATTTAATAAATTGTTAAAAAAGATTAAATCTGCAAAGTTTTCTCACATGAATGGCTGCTACAAGGGCTTCATGTGTATTTGGCAAGAATCACTACAAAAGAGTAATTCATGAACAACTACTTAAAGGCCATGTTGCTATGATGATATATTGATATGCGAGTTTCAGTCTGCACAGTTTAATTTGAAATTGTACATAATGCAGATGTTGGAAACTCTGGCATATTGCCAGATTTTACTTTAGTATTGTTCAGAGTTTACTCTAATTGTAATATATTTACTCTAATATGCAGAGTTTACTTTGAATGTTTGGTTTGTCTTAGAGTTTCGTTCAAAACCAACTGAACTAGATTATGAACATCAAGAACTAGATTGGTGTTATTAAGAAACAAATTATAAAACATCAAACCAAGACTGGGTATATCTGTATTTTTCAGTGATTTGGCTGTTGGGGTATCCATAAAATTAAATCTTAATAGTATTGTGAAATGCAGGTGCATTTTAGAAGAATTTTTATTTAAAATGGGTATTTTTTTGACATTTGTGATGGTTTTTCGGTTGATTTTGAAAGTTGTTAGGTTTATGGGTATTCCTTAAATACGGATTGCGGAATCTGCCAAGTTGGTACATTGAAATGAAGTGATTACCTTGCTGTTGGTGAAATTTCAGCAAACGTATGAATTTGTCAGTTAAGTAGTCAAAGCTTCCACAAGTTGGATTTAATTTTAATCTGGCTGCCACAAGTTTAATGATTTAATTTTGTTAGCATTTGACTTGTTTCAAGGTATGTATTAATTGTGTATTTACAGTTGCTATGATAGAACCTCTTTTTCCTTCAAAGAGCAAATGGATATTTCAACAGATGATCGAACTAAACAACTAAAGGCTTTCGATGGCACAAAAACTGGTGTCAAAGGACTAATTAACGCTGCAGCTGGTGGGGTTGTTGAAATTCCAGATATCTTTATCCGACCACCAGATGAAGTGGCTGAAGATCTGGAACTTGGTAGAACAAGGTTACAAGTACCTGCCATTGATCTTCATGGGGCTGGCGACAAGGGGAGATTAAGAAGAGAACATATCGTCAGAGAAATCAAACAGGCTTCTGAAAATTGGGGTTTCTTTCAGGTGGTTAATCACGGAATACCCGTCAAAGTTCTTGAAGATATGCTCAAGGGGGTGCGTGAGTTTAACGAGCAGGACGTTGAGGTGAAAAAGCGTTATTATTCTAGAGATCCAGAGAGGATGGTGAAGTTTTTTACAAATTTTGATCTGTACATGTCGAGAGCGGCAAATTGGAGGGATTCATTGATTATCAACATGTTGAATAACTACCATCTTGATCCTCAAGCTCTACCCTCAGTATGCAGGTATTGAATAACTACTTATTGGTCTAACTGGGACTTGGGATGTAAATCAATAAATAATAAAATACTAAATATTAGTGTTTTTTTTTTATGTTTTGTTGTAACTTAATTGTAATTTGTGGTGTTATGAGTAGGGAGGCCACCGTTGAGTATCTAAACCATGTGATGAAATTTGTAGACACTCTTTTTGAGTTGCTATCAGAAGCTCTTGGGCTAGAACCGAACCACCTGAAACAGTTGGAATGCGACAAGGGTAAAAGCTTGTCTTGCAACTACTATCCGCCCTGCTCGAAACCTGAGCAGACCCTAGAACAAGCACACAGATGCTTCTTTCATTACTCTGCTGTTACAAGATGAGATCGGGGGACTACAAGTTCTGCATCAAAACCAGTGGGCTGACGTTGACCCTATACCTAACGCTCGTTGTCAATATCGGAGATCTTCTTCAGGTGCTTATTTCATAACATAAAACTGCATGCGAATAAAATAATATGGTTGCTAGGCATTTGAGATATTAATGTCGTTTGGAATATGAACAACCCAAATTTAGTACTTGCTACATGTGATCGAAACAAGGATACATGTAAAGGAGTAGTGATGCTTATGATTCTTTGTTTGATCCATGTATGCAGATCATATCAAATGACAAGTTCAAAAGTGTGATCCATCGAGCATTTGGCAATGTAACTTGGACACGAACATCGGTCGCTTGTTTCTTTCATGGTGTGGTTACGCCCCTAAAAACTTATGGGCCTATTGACAAGTTTATCACAAAAGAGAATCCTCAGGTATATAGAGAATTCACCGTGAAAGATTACATTATGAAGTTTTCTTCGAGGAGACTTGATGAGAAGTCCGGTTTAGATTATGTTCGTTTATAATAAGTACTAATGTTTCTGGGATAAAATAAAAGTTACAAATATATCATGTTTGTTTGTAAATGCGATTGGGTTCTCAATGTAATTTAGAGTTTCGTATGTAATTCTGTATGTGCAACACTCATGGTAGTTTATTACAAACTATTTTATTGTTATATGATCATGGTCATGCACCAAGTAAGACATCTCAAATTTGCGTTTGAATGTGAATCTCACCAAGTTAAATTAATCAATGGGTGAAACGATTAATTAACGAAGATCTTAAAATGTTATCTAGTGAAATAATAAATAATTGAATAATTTTAGAAATATTCTTATAGATTTGTGAAATCCATATTATGATAAATAAAAATTTATAAGGATACTTATCATATTCTTAAAAGGACTAACTTCCCGGCTTATTTCTGATCAATCATTAAATCACAAAATCTTTTTAAGACCCACACATTGCCGTGGGTCTCTTTTTGGTTTCGTTTTTTAAAAAAATTGTTATACCCACATTGCTACAGGTAAAAAGACTATGTTAAATGATAAAATAGAACACTATTGGGCACTCTCAAGTATCAACCAAACGGGTGTAAACCAACTTCTTCAATCTCACATATCTTAAATCTAATGAAAATTAATATTATACTAAAACGAATTAAAATAAAAGAAACAGATTTCTAAAATGTGGATGAGATTCAAAAACATCACTTTGAAGGTCCTTGAGACAATTAAATTGTATAAAGTTTAATCAAGTTCCGTTTTTGTTTTATTAACTTTTGAAGTGGTTTTATAAATTTTAAGTGGTATCTCTTTGATCTCATGGAATGGTTTTCTAGAACCTTTTTTCAACAACAATAATAATAGTAATCAATCTATTTGAAACTTTTGGAATGGTCGGGAGGATTTTGAAAGTGTAAACTTTGATGGCTAAAATATAAACCATACAAACCCAGCTAGTGTACTAACCAACATAGACAAATAATAATATACTAGTTTTTACTAGTTGTGTGGTGCAGCTTGATAGACTATAAACTAAATTGGACCAGACTCGCTTCATAACTAAATTTACGTTGAAATTTTGAGCAGCTCGGTTTTTACCGTTGAATGAAAACATAATTTCTTAGATATATAGTATTTTCAAACAAAATTTAAATCAAAACGTAGATCAACACAAATCATACATAAATATAAACATAAAAACGTTTTGTGAATCTAAGGATCACAATTAGGAATTATAAGTGTTAATTAGCCGTCGTCAAGTTAACATTTGGCGAATCAACATTAACTTTGTTTAATTGTAATAAATAATTATCAACAATAATAATTAATAATTAAGATAAACAAAATGAATAGAACACAATTAATAATCAAACAAAGATATAATTCAAATGTATTTCATTAAAACATGTTAATGATTACAAATGAATAAACAATGAATGAATAATATTAATTTGATTTGAATGTATTGATGATGTGACGGCTACTAGGGTATGTGTTTGTGTGATTTGTTGTGATGTTTGGTTTGTTGTGTTGATGCTTGGGTGTTTGCCGTTCTAGCCATCTGCTTGATGTGAAACCTAGGATCCATATATAGGCACGTGTGTTTCTGTTAAAGAAACACCGGATCTCTTGGGATTCACACAACTGTCTTGTTGACTTGTTGACTTGATGACTTGTAACACTTGTATTATTAAATACAAGTGTTTGGACTCCACACGATTATGGTCTTCCGTAGATGTTTGTTCTTCCGCAAGAGGCTTGTTCTTCCGAAGCTATCTTGTTCTTCCGAAGCAATCAACACATTCATCCTCAGAGCTGGTTGTTTATCCACAGAAGATCTTCGGATGTATTTCACTTATAAGAAACATATCTACCGAAGAACAAAATGTTCATCAATAGATGTTTCTTACACTTAGTCAATTTCAGAAATTCACCAATTATAATATTTTACCTACAAACATACATAAATCAACACACATATATGGGTTAACCTATAAATTTAATGCATACATAATAATGAATTACCAGTATTCATAACAAATATTGATTTAAGTTCTAAGCCTATACAAAATTAACCAGATCTATTGACCCTAGATCTAACAATACTCCCCCTTAGGCTTAGATACTTCTAATCAGTTCTGCAAAACTGAAAGTTCCTTTACTCTTAACACCATCTTTTTGTTGAAATAAGATATTGCATCCTTTTGATCATCATACTTGTATTTGATCTCCATTCTGTATATCCTTTTAAGAGTATCAAAGCTCAATCCCTGAATGTCTTCTTTTGTAGTCAGAGTTTCCATAACGCTTTTGCATGAAATTTGTCAATGACTTGTATGATATGTAAATACAGGCAGGGATCATTTTGAGCTTGATCATCTTTGATCAGTGATCTCTCTCACAGTTGTACCCAGAGGCCACACTTTTCCTAGGGTAACTTCCCTAGGCTCTCTGATTAACTTATCCTTCCTTTTGTGCTGATCTTTAGATTCAATAGTTATAGGATTAGTAGGGAGTTTGCTTTGTTGCTCAATAGCAAAATTTGGAGCTCCAGTTCTGAATCTCACTCTAGTATCAATCTCCATAGCCATGACATGTTCCATCATTCTTCTCAGCTCACCTACAATTCTTTCCTTAAGTTCATAGGCCTTGTAGTTGTGTCCTTGTAACCAACATATGCAGGACCGGTGAAGGGATTCTACTTACAACACAACAACACAAAGAGGGGATTAACCAAACTGAAACAGAAAGTGAACTGGATTAACCACAATAAGACACTAAGAACACAAGTAATGTAAGAGACAGAACACAAGAGCACAAGTATATGGTTTTCAGGAATGCAGTATATTGCTATCTTTATGTTCTATTACAAGTGTTACAAAGCATAAAGGAAAAATACAAGAACATGAGATACTTATACTACATCCTAAAGCTGGCTATATTTTGAAAGCCAGCTGGATACAATTGACTAGACACAAAGTGACTATGAAATACCATAGCTCACATCCTTATCTATTACAAAAAGGATAAAGTACATGAAGTAGAAAGTTATAGACTCAAGACCTCAATATACAGTTACCAAAAGCATGGACCTTTTCACTAACTCACGTAAGTTGGTGACTTTACAGAGATACAACAGAAAGGTGTCCAGCATTATGGAAAAGTACATCAGATAAAGCATGTTACTAAAAGTCTTCAGAAGAAATCTGTCTTCAAGAGTTGAGGCTTCGAAAGACTTTGTCTCTGAAGCTTCGGAAGACTTCATCTTTGGCTTCAGAAGATATTGGTCTTGGCTTCGGAAGATTTTACACTTATAGTATTTTCTGTTGCACGTGCAAAATTTCCTAAGCATTCTTCTTCAATGCACTTGTGCAACATGCAGGATAGACTTTGGATGTTTGGGTTGCATCAGCCTCTTCATGCATTCTCTACAAACTCCCCCTAGGTTGATGCTACCAAAACACTTAGTAGACTTCAGATATCAACAGTCCTTATTAGGATAATCACCATTCCTTTCTTCATGAGGTAATCAGGATCCTTCAGACTGTCAAAATGTCTTCTCATGTCAAAGAGATCATACAGAGGCAACTGAAACATGTCTTGCCAAGTGTAGATGTCTTCATTGCCTTGATATCTAATGACATGACATCCTTTTGGATTTGTGGTGTATGTCCAAAACAAGATGGGTCTTCCTGATACTAGAGGAGTTGTTTGAGTTGGAGTTGATGTAGCATCCTCTGGCTGCACATCCTTAGGATGTTTTGACTCATCCTGAGGTTTAGAAGAGGGTTCAGTCTTTTTCTTCTTTGGCTTTGGTTTAGAAGCCATCCTCTTCTTTCTGTTTACAAGTTTTAACTGAGAAGACTGGCCTGCAGTACCAGATTGATCTTCATTGTCTTTCTCAGTTGGCTCTTCTACTCTCACAGGTTCAGATTAAGAGTGAGATTGACTCTGCTATGGATCAGAAGATGAATCTTGCTAAGATTCAGCAGGAGGTCCAGGTTGTGTTATCTCTTGATTTAGCAGCTTCTTCTCTTAGCTTCCTCTTAGTTGTCTTTCTGTCCTTGACTATCTCAAGTTCAAGCTACTTTAAGTACTCAAACTCAACATAGTCATAGGACAAGGGAAGAAGTGCTTCTGCCTGATAGAGGCTTATGGCACTCAAGTAGTTGATCATCTTGATCCTATCTTCTTCTTTATCTACCTGAGGTTCTTGTTGAACCGCATCCTCATGTGTATGACTTTCTTGAACTGGGGAGAGGGTAGGCACATGCTTGTACAATCTTTTCTTCCTTCTGTCTTCTTTGATTTGAACTAGCAGTTCTACATCTTCTGCCTCCTTCTTCTCCCTTGACCTTTCCAGGTCAACCAGTTCATTCAATTCTTCTAAGGGGAGAGATATGACACTATCTATGTCATAGTTCCTTGTCTGCAGACAGTTTATCCTGATTGCCCTTAACTCATAATTCTGAGTATCTGGACTGGGGGCAGCCCTGATAGCAGACTCTATGAGTCTTGAAGACTCAGCAGAGGAACTTTTTCCCCTCAACTTTCTTTTCTTCTCTCTCTCCTCCTCCTCAATATCATCAGATATCATCTTTCTTTTCCCTTTGTCACTCACAGACCTTTGTGACTCACGGTGGAGAGAGCTTTGGCCTTCATTGCTTGATGTAGCTTCTAAGCTCTGGCCAGAGAGAGGTTGAGAAGCACCTTCACCAGCAGGTGTCTCAAAAAGGGCATTGATCTCTACAACAGTTGTTGGTGATAAGACTAGGCTCTCAGGTTCTGTCACTGGGCCTTCAGTCAAGGTTTCCCCTATGA
>BJCM01136107.1:0-13196 GCA_018326385.1 Flaveria bidentis
AATCTTACAAAATATTATAAATGATTTTATATTCTCTTCATATTAAATTATTAAAATGATGTATATTTTTTTCATTGGATTAAAACATATTTGATTTATTAACTTTGTTTAGTTATTAAAAACCCCAAATTCTTATTGGAAACGCTAGATCGCATTTAATCAATAATGTTACCTTTGAACTTAACCTTGAAATATATATACGTTAGGGTCTTGTAAAAGGGAATCGTTGGAACCATCTTATCTTTTCATCGCTATCTTATGTGCAACTCATAGCATGTGAGTCTTCCATGTGAGTTTTCCATGCCTTCTTTTTACTTTATTTCACACATTTTGGGGGTGAAACATGTTAACCGTACAAATACATATTTGAGATATTTGTGAGTTCTCCATGCCCCCTTTTTACTTTATTTCACACATTTTGGGGTGAAACATGTTAACTTTATAAACTTACACCTGTAAACATCTTGATACTTGTAAATGCACATGCAATTCATCTTTACCTATTTGTCATTGTTATTTGTGTTATTGAAGTCTTATATGAGATACATATTTTGTTTACAATCATTAACTATTGCTAGCCTGGCGACGTCTTAGATCTTTGGGCCTGACAAGCCTATTTGGTGCTAAAGCCGATGTATTGCCGGCTCTTGATGACGTATGCTTGTTCATCATGGGAACCAAGTACACTTAGCCAATCTTATATACTTGTAATCAAGTCGAGATTTGGTTGTAACTGTATGTGTTCTATAAGCTTTCTAACTCGTAACCATTGACATAAATTGCTACTTGTAACCCTTGACATAAATTGCTACTTGTAACCCTTTTGTATATATACATATATGTGTATGTTTAATCCATGGGAACTCACCAACTTTATAGTTGACCCTTTATTTTTAATATGTTTCAGGTTTCCTACTTGAAGATCTTCCTGTGCTAATATAGGACTTGGACCTAGATTAAATTGAAAGTCTTATGTTTCTGTTTGTATCTTGATTGTGTTGTAATTACTTATTTGACTTGTAATGTTTAATGAATAATGACATTTAATATTATTTCAACTTAATTAGTTCCATGTGCTATGAGCAATCGTCTCCCATTCGTCCATCTCGATGATTCCGCCTTCGGTTGGGGTGTGATATAAACATACCCAAAATCACACCCCACCCGAAAACACATACACATATACAATCGAGTACAAACCCATTTTTATAAAAACGTTCACACATGTATTTCCAGCCCTAAAATCATGTAAAATCAGTAAAAGGGGGGGGGGGTTCTAGAACTCACCTTAGCAGCTCTTGGTTATGACTTCTTCAAAACCCGTTTGCAAATTGATTTCTACCACCTAGAAACCCACCAACACACACAATCGAACACACAAATACAAATAAGCATACAACCAAGGCTAAGGCCAGTCAAGAACATCATAAAACCATGAATTCTTACCTTGAATTCGATCTCTTATTGTTCTTCTTCAAATATTCGAGCTCTGCTCTTTCTCTCTCTAGAAATATCCGAAGATACGATGTTGTACGAGAAATGGGCGGCCATGCCCACTTTTACACCAACTTTTTCAAAGTTTTGTCCTTTTGACACATTTAGCCCCTTGGCTTGGGTTAAATTGTATTTTTTTCTTTTTTTCACTTTTATTCTTTCTTTCTTAACTTTTAAAGAATAACTGGGTGTTACATTGCCATTGGATACACTTTCTTTGCCAGAATTATATCCTCCATCCTCACCTCCAAATTAAACAGGACTTCCATCAAAATGTTGACATTGTTGAAGAAAAAATTTGTTCCCAGTCATGTGCCTAGAGCATCCACTATCTACAATCCACACGTTATCATTCTTGTTATGTGGATGTCCATGCATATAAGGTAAAGAAGTTAGTTGTTATTGGAAACCCAAAGCCTTGTTGGTCTTGGGTTTTCCAATAAGGATGACATTATTGAACCAAAGTGTATGCATGAGATTTCAATAGACGATTGTGAAGAAGAGGGTTCGGTTGTTGCATCTTTTCTGAACTTCCATTCCATCCTTTGGCTGGTCAGTATAGATGAGATTGATGAAGCTTGAGCAACATTGTATTCTTCTGAGGCTTCTTTTTTTCGGAAGAAGCTTTAACAACCTTTTCTTCCAAAGTAGTCTTCTTCTCGGAAGTTTTCAAAGGAACTCTTTTTTCTTTTGAATTTTCTTTGGTGTGTCTTCTGAAGCCATTTTTCTTTCGGGAGAATGAGTTTCTTCTTAAAGCAACCTTGCTTCGGAAACAAGCTTTCCTTTCCTCATCACTTAGACCATGTAATAAGGTCCAAATATGAAACCTTCTTTGACTCTTTCTCTCTTAACATTATTTACATAATGTGTGCTTGCAGGATTGTAATAACAATCTTTAGCCATGTGGTTCTGCAGACCATATATTATGCATTCAATGTTAACTTCTATGGTATGTGAAGACTATTGTTTCTTACACATCTAATCATCATCAACAGTCTTTCCCTTCAACTTCTAATCCTTTAGCAGGATAGAGTGTTGGTACTACACTCCTTTCCTAGATTAGAGATTCCAACCACTTGGAATCTGACTGAAATGAATACACCCTTTTGCTTTAGGACTATCTTCAATTTGGACTCAACCATTTTCTTGGTAGTTTTTCTGGCTACCTTAGCTCTATTTCTTCTGGCTTTGTAGGTTAGAGGTTGATTATCACTAGTTGGAATGGGTTGTTTTACCTAGTCCTCCCCTATGATGGTCTCTATAGTTGTATCATTATTCAACTCATGGGGTGGTGGGTCAATAGTTGGAACCTCTTGCTCTTCAATCTCAAATCTTGGTTGTCCTATAGACTCATAAGAATTTGGTGGAGCAATTTTATTTGGTTCTCAACCCACTTTTGTTTTGATAAAAAATCTTTGAGTGTGAGGATGATGCAATAATGGCCTGGATGTTTTGCTCTGAAATAGCACGCTTCCTGGCTTGAGCCTCAGCTATTACTAGCTGGGCCTCTGCCTTAGTCAATTTGGAAATTAAATATTTGATTTAAGTTCTATAATTGGTGTGTTCATGTTTTTAAGAGGACATGGTTTTCTCTAATTTTTCATTTTTTATTTTATAGTAAGATTCTGCTCTTTTAAAATAAGATTTAAGGATATTCAAAGACTTAATATTATATTTGATTTCCATATTGTAGTCCTGATACATTTAAACTTTAGAAATGAAAGCTGGAGTACAAAGGTGTTCAAATAACTTGTTGTCATCAGTTCCACCCACCAATGCTTGAGCAGGAGTCACATCCTACACCATGAAGCTCCAGTCAACCTCTTAAGCAACAACAACTGTGTGTTGTTTAGTTGATTTTTTAGCAGTTTTGGGTGTGGTAGGATGTGTGGAGGCTTGAGTGGCTCTCGGATTGGATTTGGGAGCCTTACATTCCCTGGCAAAGTGGCCTAGCTGGTTACACTTATAGCACTTGGCTTTGGTCTTGTCAAATCCGAACTTCATGTTAGTTGGGTTTTGAGGAAATTGTCTTTCAGTTCTCTTAAAGAACTTCTTTACTCTGTAAGTTAGCAGAGCCATCTGTTGGATAATGTACATGTACTCAACATCATCCTGGCTAAAACATTCTAGATTATCAAAGCAAAACTGAATATCACTAGAATGCATATTTCCTGAGTCAAAGGCACAACTGTCTTGGAAGGGACTTGACTAAGCTTGTTGAGAGCTTGGAGTCTCAGGAAAAGTAATGTATGGCCTAGAAGAACAGGATTGCTGCTGGGAGTAAGTCAGGTACTGCTGAGGTTGGGGGGTCTTAAGCTTTCAACAACTATTAAAACGTTACTAGAAGGAAGGCTTAAGGTTTTGCTCACTAGGTGGCTTTTCTTGTTTTCTATCTATACACGGTATCCATCAAGGATGCCATATAATTCAGTCATAATAAGAGAGTTTATGTTTTTTGTCCTCTTGATAAAGACATAATAGAAAGTCGACTCATTTGGAAGTGCACTCATGAACTTTCTAGAGAGATCTCTTATTTCAAGAGTCACTCCCACAGACTGAAGTGATGAAATAAGATCCATGTACCTGAAGTATTGCTGGCTGAGGGGCTCTCAAACGATACAAGTGAAAATTTCAAATTCTTGCTTTACAGAATCTTTCTTGGAGTCATTGGAGCTGGAGTACATCTGAGTCAAAGAATCAAAGACTTCTTTGGCTGACTACCAATGCTCACATCCTACCATGACAGAGTTGGGTATGGCAGTCATTAGAATAGTCATTCTTTGCTATCAATATGCACCCGCTTGTAGTCTTCATCAGAGTAGTATTCAACAGCCTTCTCTATCATAGCATCATTTCTAGCCGGTGCTGCAACATTTGGCTTATAAGGGTCATCGGTGATAGATTTCCAGATCTTGTTGTCTTGATACCTAATGGAGCCTTCAATATGTCTGCTCGAAGATTTGAAGTTATTAGGGGTGATGATAGGTGCTTTGGTCACCGTACCCATTTACATTCAGATGATTTTTGGTTGAGGTCCATTTTGAGTGAGGTAATGTGTGATGAAAAGGTTGATTTGGATGGTGAGATCTCACAATCAAAAGCCTAAGAAGCTCTGATACCAATTGTAAATCGAGTTTGGTCACTCAACACAAGTGTTATCTCTTAAACTCACTAAGTCACACTCGGTTTGATGATGCAGAATCCTTTATGAGTTCATAATAATATAATAAGTAAACAAAACACAAGAGAATGGTTTTTAAGATACATGTATATATTACTTCTCAACTCAAAGTATTACAAGACTCTTACAAGCATGTTTACTAAGTGTACAATAAGAACTATATATACTACTATCTATAGCTGGTTATACTTTGATAGCAGCTTACGACTAAACAAATACTACATTGCTAGAAGTAAAGTATCTAAGATTAAATACAATCTAAGATTTGGTAGTCATGACATGTTGATTACTTACCTTTTGTCACAACTAAAATTGGTAACTGTACTAACTGATAAGTGATGAATTATGAAATAAAGTATGATAAACTACATGGGCGTGAGAAAACACCATGCAGTATCTCAACGATTGCAGCGGCATGTCAAAAGGACCATACTTATGTCTACTGGTTCATAGTATGTTCTTTTGAAGCCACTTATAGATCAGAAGAGTCTACTTTTTCCGAGACATATGTTGATCTTCAAGACTTCATTCTTCGGAAGTCTTTGTTTTGAACTCTTCTAAGTGTTGAACTTTGGAAGAAGGAAGACTTTGTCTTCGGAAGTTAGAGTTTCTCTTTGGAAGCTCTTTCAGCCTTGATATTCGGAAGTTCAACTTTTGCTTTTGGAAGCTCTTTCATAGTTATACCAAAATTGTTTCTAAGTGTTAGTTTTGATTGCAAGAGACTTATTTCATCCAACAACATGTTTTACATTCACTTCCATTTTAGATTTGCATTTTACTATTGATTTTTGTCAAACATTTAACTTTTACGATAATTTAGTTTATTATTTTGTTAACTTTCTATGCAAAGTTAAGAAAATATTGTTAGATGCATGTAACTATTACAGATTAAAAACATGTTGATTATCTTTTGGCTACACCAACAAATCAAGCTGTAGGTGATTATACTTTAAACTTTCTTATTATTGATGTAAATCACTTTGTTACTATTTAATACAAAGTAAATCATAGCGAATTGATTTTTGGAGGGTTGTCTGCTTATTTAATCTTTATGAATTTATAATCGAGAAGAATTGCATATTTTTGTTTCTTTACTTTTTTTACCACCAATTTTTTTATTATTTTATCATAACCACTTATCTATGGCTTTTTATTGACACATTCTCATTTATCGGCCACTCTTATTCTTCCCTCACCTTTCTTTTAGAGAGACGATCACAGAGAAATAAGCTTCAAATCCGTCGTCTCCACATGACTCTTGTCCGACAATGTTGCTTAAATGCTCACATCTATCTGTGCTTTCGCTTACATATCTCCAAATAGAAAAGATGCTTGATTATAGTTTTTGGTTAAAAAAAGATGGAGTTTAAAATGCTACCCATATTGTGTCAATGCTGTTGTCAATAATATTTTACGATGATTAAAAATAATGATTGAAGCATAGCATGTGAGTGTTAATGATTGATAGATAACTTATGTAATCACCATTCATTAAACAATATTAAAAATCAACCTTGGTTCTAATATAAAGACACCCACCCAGATAAATGGAGGTCTATACGTGGCGTATATGATCGAATACATTAAAAAACGAGAAAATTTCAGTGGGTTGTTACAGAGCTATACGTCCCATATAGTCTATACGATGCCACTATGCAATATATATAAGGCTATACGACGCGTATAACAAATTTCGACACTAACTACAAGTAAAAATTTAGGAGACTGTCGAAGAAGTTATACGACACGTATGATACTATACAACCCGTATATAAATGTTGAAATATTAATTTATAATTTTAAAATATTAATATAACTGCATGTTATTAAAAACAAGGGTCCAACTGTAAACATAATAATAAATGCCAGCTGGCCTAAGATTACATTCGTTGAAGCTGTCAAAAGTTTGGTATACCTTTCCCAACACCCAAAATCGAACCCTTTGAAAACACAAATTCCCCAAATCCACAATTCACCCAAACCCTAATTCTCATCGATCACAAATTTCACAAAATTCCCAATTTCACAAATTCACAATCTTCCAATTTCCACCGATCGATCTTAATATTATTACAGGTGAGCTTCCCCACCGGAAGCACGCCGATCAACCGCCACCATGCCACCAATCCACCTCCTCCTCCTCATCACCGTCGTCGTCACCGTCATCTCCACCGTCGCCGCCGCACCGGAGGCCTTCCGATCCGATCAAGATGTCCTCCGATTGCCGTCCGATGAGCCATCGTCCACCGATCTGTGTCCTGTTTCTGTAAACCCTGGCTCCTGCCCCGTGAAGTGCTTTAGGCCTGATCCGGTGTGCGGCATCGATAACGTTACGTATTGGTGCGGATGTCCGGAGGCGATTTGTGCAGGTGTTGCTGTAGCGAAAGTAGGGTTTTGTGACCTTGATAATGGAGGTAGTGGTGCGGTTTCAGGTCAGGCTCTTCTTTTGGTTCATATGATCTGGCTTATTTTGCTCGGGTTCTTCGTGTTGTTTGGTCTTCTTTGATCATCTGACTTTGTTATGGATCTTATTCGTTGAAGTTTGAGTTTTGAGTACATAATCGTTGCTGTTGGATCATTTCATTGTATGTTGCGGAGAAATTCTGTTGATTCTGTGTATAATTCTTTTGAGATTATTCAATTCTATTCAATGAGACAGTTTTTTGTTCTTATTGCATTGGTAAACAGTTTTTTGTTCTTATTGCATTGGTAACATGACATTTTGGGTTAAACTGTGTTCTTAGTGGATGTTAGAACTATTGGTGTTTTGTATTGAAATTCTTTTGTTTGATTTGAGTTTGCAGAATTATATATTCATTTGGTTCTTTGATGTTGTCTTACAAAGGCTTGTGGCTGCCTCTTTATTGTTGAACAAAACTGGTATCACAGCTGCTAGTTTTTAATTTCATTGGTTCAAACAGATGTACCATCTACCATGACCTTGTTTCTAAATTTGAAGGTTATTAGGGATCATATTAATACTAGAGGTGTTGGTAAACTGTTTACAAAAGTTGAGGTTAATCCGCAAGTTTAAATGGGTTGATTTATGGGGTACATTTTGAAAAATCGGGTTCAAGGGCTCGACCAACAGTTTGGATACCAAAACCTTCTAAATTTCACTTTTCAGATTTTATATTTTCCCGTTGATGGATTACCTACAATATTTGGAAGCCATCTTATCATTATATAAACTAAGGATTTTGAAAAATAAAAAGTGAAGAAATGAGTTCAAAAAGTAAAATTGTTGAATCAAATTATTTTCTTACACCTTGTCTGGTCTGTCTGATATGATCCAGTTAACCTGTGTGTTTGGTTTATTGTTTTATAAAATCTTAATTAGCGATTTGGATTCAACTTTTGTCAAAACTTAGTAAATCAAACCATAAACCCCCTCAAGCAATCTTGCAGCTTAAATGTACTAGGTTTTTACCTAAAACAAGTAGTTCTTATTTTGTAAGGGCATATGCTTGTGTGCAATCGTGCATGGGTGATTCTTTATTACCAATGGATTTTCTCGAATTGTTTCTTCAAATCATAAGAAATGGCTTTGATCTGCTCTAGTAGGCGGTCCATGGCCATGGACTTGCGGTCTCCCTCTTTCTTTCATGTTTGAAGGGGGACTTTCTTTCTCTCTTCCCTCTCCTCTCCATATCTGCATATGTGGCAGTCAATGAACCCATTGCAGATGCTGATATGAGTTTTATAAGTTGTCTAGTCAGGCTGCATTATTATTATTTTGTTCATTGCTTCTAAAGATGATAAATGATTAACATGGTATAATTGGATGTAAATCTTAAAAAGATGCATCTCTTTGTTTGTTTTTTTTTCTTATTCTCCTTTCTTTTTATCTTATTTATACCTGGTTTACGTTGGATTTTAAGAAAGATAGTACCGTATTCTTGTTAAGTTTTTAGAATAAAAGTTATATTTACAAAATGATTAAAAAAGCATGCCTAAGATGCATACCATAAATTGCTCTATTGCCCACTTTCACATATCATTGGTTCATTTTAGTCTTAGCATACTCTATCCATCTCCCTCATGAACATTTGCCTTGGTCATGGAGTTGTAGCTTCTCTTCAAGTTTAATTTGCCATCTACGATCTTCGTCATCAACCTGAATTTGATCCTCAAGGGTTGTTTGTTATTCTAATTTTCATTTTTAACTTCTTTTTGTATTTTTGATTTTTTTTTTCGTCTTTACTTTCCTTTGTGCCTATTCTTTTTTTGTTAGTGGATGTTACAACTATTGACTGGTCTTGTGAATTGAAATACTTTTGTTTGATCTTAGTTTGCAGAATTATACTTACTTGAATAAATGGTTCTTTTTTTTAAACGGCAATCATTTTATTAAACAGCATGCAAGAAGCTATAACCGTAAAGAACAAGATTACATTCAAAAGTCAAGACTATTACAATATGATTTTAAAGATTATGCACCATCTAAGTACTCTTTTAGCGACTTTGTTAAGCCCTTGCTGCTAGCTGTATTCATCACCTATAGTCGAGTTAAAGCTTTAACATCACAAACCAACTTTGGCAAGGAAGCCTTCTCATTTTTATATATTATGTTATTCTTGAATCTTCAAAGACACTAGCATGCTACCACAATAACCTAATGAATAAACTTCTTTAGCTCAGCAGCTGAAGTAGAGAAGCATGGATGTCCAACAGGTCTCTATATGAAAAGGCATATATTGATGGAATCTTTGGACCATTGTTCGACAATACTCCCAAGAAAATTAGCGACCCTACATGAAATGAATAAATGATCTCGAGACTCCTCATGCTACATAACCATTGGAATGAATTGCTTGTAACTAGGGATTTGACCCATTTCAGCCCTCCAATTGAATCTATTAACCTTTTTTAACACCCAATGATTCCAAGGAACTTTACAGAAGTATCCATCCATTGTTTAATGTGAGCATAAATCTTTAAAGTGATAAAACTTTTCATCTTCTACACTCCCCCGTCACCAATGATCATTCCCATGAGTGAATTGCGCCATTCCAAGCAAATAGGTTACATTATTAAGTTATATCGACTGAGTTGTTATTATACTTCTACACTCCCCCATCACCAATGATCAATCCCATAGTGACTCATTATCTATTTCCTTCAATCACACACCTTTTCATCTTAGCTTCGTTTTGACACGGCTTGATTCGTTGTGATCCTCTTACATAGAAGAATACAAACTCACTAATAAATAATTATTTTATTAACAAAATTGATAATTATTGATGTCTAAAACAAATGACAAATCCTATTTTTCATACTAATATCCAATTGTAAGGTTTATATAAAGACTGATGCAACTAAAACATTCAAAGTCTTCCTGCATGCATGCACTGAAGTACAGAAGTAGAAATGTTTCGTAAGTTTTACACCATGCACTAGAAAATATTATAAATGTAAAATCTTCCAAAGCCAACATCAACATCTTTCGAAACTTAAAGTGAAGTCTTTCGAAGCTTCAAGGACAAAGTCTTCAGAAGCCAAAAAGTGAAGACAGATTATCTTCCGAATACTTTTGAAGACATGCTTTTATCTAATGTACTTTACCATAGAGTTGGACCACTTTCCGCTGCAACTCCATTGACTCACCCACTTTCACTAGTTGGTGAAAAGGTCTATGCTTTTATTAACTGTACATTGAGGTCTTGAATCTTTTACTTACTACTTTATGTATTTTTATCCTTTTTATAATATATTAGTGACTGGGTGTGAGTTTGATATTCTCACAAGGATCGAATATAATGATTGAGTTAAAAATTGTATGGCAGAATTAAACAATCAAGAAACATTAAATGCAAGAAATACTCATAAATGCACTTTGTATTAATGAAGGTGATTGAATACAATGAATGCTAAGGTTTTAGCATTAAACAATTCAATACACCTTGATAACATAAGACAAAAATATTCTGATTGTCTATCAATAGTCGCCTCACATACGAGGTTTTCTATTCTATTTATAGGCTGTCAATATGCCTTTTACAAAATGGCTAAACTACCCCTAACCTATACATCAGAACTAGTCTAAGTCTTTATTAACATTTCTTTTTTTCATTCGCATTGACTAACACGGATAAGTTAATCTTGATCAACATTTCTTCTTTTGACTTTAGCATTAGTGTTTGGTCATCCGCATTGACAAATGCGGATGAACAAACACTTATGCACATTTGTTGCCAGGCATCCGCATTAGTTAATGCGAATGTACAAAACTGGTCAGCATTTCTTTCAGGTTATCCGCATTTGTTAATGCGGAAGAACAAACACTTGTCAGCATTTGTTCTATGAATTCCGCATATACAAATGCGGATAGCCAACACTTGTCTTCTGCACAGATTCTTCATCCGCATTACTGTTTGGACTTGTGGGATTACCAGCAGAACAACCATTAACTCACCAATTGAATTGGCATGTATGATCCTTTCAGGGTCCAACAATTAGGATATGAGCTATGTCATGTCATAGTCACTAGTCAAAAGGAAATCTGTCTTTTGACTCTACATTGATTTTGTTCTTGTCTAGATCATGTATCCAGCTGGCCTTGAATGTATGGCCGGTTGTAGGATATGGTATAATAATCTCAGGTCTTTATAACTTTAGACATATGTTTGTACACTTGAAAAAGAACTTGAGATAAATATACAACATTCTTGAAAATCAAATATTTTTGTTCTTTTGTTCTTGTTCTGTCTCATATTTGCTTGTGTTCTAAGTATCAATCTTGTTTTTTACCAGTTCCCTATTTGATCGGTTAAGTGTTCTAAACATCACTCTCCTCATTGTGTGTTGTGTTGTAAGTAACCAAACCCCTCTTAAACAGTCCTACAATTGGTATCAAAGTATTCCAGCCTCTTGATTGTAAGATCTCACCATTTTAAGATCCCTTACACACACAAAACACTTAACATCTCAAATGGTAGCTATCATTAAAGCTGATATGAAAACTAGAACCATGACAAAGTTCCCACTGATCCTTCCTGAAGACTTTGAAACATGGTGCCAATGAATGAAAGGGTTCATCAAGTCACAAGACTCAGGATGTGGGAATCTGTTGTCTCAGGACCTTACATACCAAGCAACTCTTCACTTGCTGCTGGAGGTGGTATGATTCCAAAGGTTGTGGTTGATTATTTTGATGAATACAAAAAGAAACTTGAGATTGATCAGAAGGCCATGACAACCCTTCAAGCTGCTCTTTCAAACTCCATATACAAAGGCTTTAATAAGTGCAAAACAATTGTGGGATGCACTGAAGTTGATGTATGAGGGGTGAACTGAAGCCAAGCAGAACAAGAAGGATTTCCTAAAGCACCAGGTTGAGAATTTCACCTTTAAAACAGGTGAAACCATGACTCAACAATACTTCAGGTATATTGAGATTGTGGACACTTTAATGGATGTTGTAGTGACTCTTTAAAACAGGTACATTGTAAGGAAGTTTATGTCTTCTCTTCCTAGGAAGTGAACATATTATTGTTTTATAATCAAAAGGATTGAGGACCTTAAGACTCTTTGTAGAGATTAATGAAGAGGCTGATGCAACCTAAACATCTTAAGTTATCCTGCATGCTGCACAAGTGAATTGAAGAAGAATGCTTAAGAAGTTTCACACATGCAACAGAAAATACTCTAAGTGTGAAATCTTCCGAAGCCAAGACCAATATCTTCCGAAGCCAAATATGAAGTCTTCCTAAGCCTCAGAGACAAAGTCTTTCGAAGCTTCAACTTATGAAGACAGATTTCTTCCGAAGACTTTTAGTAACATGCTTTATCTGATGCACTTTTCCATAAAGCTGGACACCTTTCTGCTGCATCTCTGCAAGTCACCAACTTACATGAGTTGGTGAAAAGGTCCATGCTTTTGGTAACGGTATATTGAGGTCTTGAGTCTGTAACTTTCTACTTCATGTACTTTATCCTTTTTTGTAATAGATAAGGATGTGAGCTATGGCATGTCATAGTCACAAGTCAAAGGCAATCTGCCTTTTGACTCTATAATTGATTTTGTTTGTGTCTAGTCAATTGTATCCAGCTGGCTTTTAAAGCATAGCCGGCTGTAGGATGTAGTATATGTATATCATGTTCTTGTATTTTTCTAATATGTTTTGTAACACTTGTAATAGAACATAGAGAAAGCAATATATTGCATTCTTGAAAACCATATACTTGTGTTCTTTGTGTTCTATCTTTTACATTACTTGTGTTTTTAGTGTCTTTTCTTGGTAAATCCTGTCTTACTGTTTGATTAAAGTTTAGTTAATCTCCTCTTTGTGTTGTTGTGTTGTAACTGACCCCCTTTAACGATCCTGCATTTGGTATCAGAGCTTTCCAGGCTCTTGATATAAGATCTCACCATCTTAAGATCCCTCACACACACAAATACTAAACTTTTCAAATGGCAGCCATTTCCAAGACTGATATGGAAACCGGAAACATAAACAAGTCCCCACTGATCACTCTTGATGAGTTTGATACCTGGTGTTTAAGAATGGAAGGTTTC
>BJCM01136159.1:0-14864 GCA_018326385.1 Flaveria bidentis
TTCAGTCTTTACTACTTCAAACCCTGCAAAGATAAAAACTTGTTTCTACTTAGAGTCAAAAGTAGCCTTCATCTCTTGAGCCTTCCTTGCTTTTTTTTGCTCTTTTTGATCAAGTTCTTTCTCAATGACTTGGTCATCATAGTCTTCTTCTTCTACTCAGAAGGATAGTGGCCCTTCTTAGAATCCTCTTCTTTACTCTTCTCAGAGAGATTCTTCACTATCACTTCTTTATCCTCTTCATTCAAAGGATCTATGAGAGGAAGCTCATTTTCACAAGTTCCACACCTAGGTGATCTTACAGACAAGATTGTGTCTAGAGGAGCTATCTCATTTGATCCTTGTCCTTGCTTGTTTTGATAGCACACTTTGTTGTGTAGGGATGAGGACATCATGTTCTTAAAGGTCTCTTCTTAAGAACACACTTTTCTGTCCTGGCTTTGCTGATCACAAGCTCAGCCTGGCACTCAGTAAGCTTACTTATGAGATCTTTGATCCGAGTCCTAAAATTTGTATGCTCATGTTTTAGAACTAAAATAGTTTTCTCTAAGTCCTCTATCTTCAGTTTATAATCATTTTCAGACTTTCTAAAACCAGCTTTTAAAATGTTCAAGGACTCAATATCAGATCTCATTTCTATTTTGTAGGACCTATATCTGTTAACTTTAGCAATACATTTAGGGGTACAGAGATGTTCCAATACCTTGTTTTCATCATGATCTGCCATCAGTGCTTGGTTTGAGAAGAATCTTCCACCTGAAAGCTCCAATCAAAGCCCCCTTCTTCAACAGCAACAACAAGCTGTTGCTTTGGCTTCTCATTCTGGGTAGCTTTGTCAGTGTAGTTTGGTTTGGATTGTGCTTGGCCACCATTTGTTCTTGGTGCCTTACACTCCCTAGCAAAGTGGCCCATCAAGTTATAGTTGTAACACTTGACTTTGCTTTTATCCAGCCCAAACTTTCCACTGGTTGCATTGCTTGGAAACTTCCTTCCAGTCCGCTTGTAGAACTTCTTGGCTCTGTGAGTGGGAAGAGCCATATACTGGACTATTTCCATGTACTCCAGATCATCTGGATGGATACAGTCCAGGTCTTCAAGGGTGAACAGAAAGCTACCACAACTTTCATCAGAAGACACAAAGGCTTGAGAAGAACTTGTCTCTTGGAATGGATTTCCTTAAGTATAGTTCTCCCTTGGTTTCTCTGGGAAGGTGATGAAAGGACCCTTTGATGAGTTGTCAGGGTAGCATATGAGATGATGTTATGGTTCTATGCTATCCATTTCAACCACATGAAGGGCTGAACCAATTTGAATGTTGGAGTTTCCAGATGAACCTTGCATTTTCATCTCCATCTTGTAGCCACTGAGAATCCCATATAACTCTGTCAGAGTGAGAGTTTTCAGATTCTCAGTCCTCTTGATTACCACATAGTAGTGTGTCCATTGCCTAGGAAGTGAGGACATGAAATTCCTTACATTGTCTCTATTCTCAAGAGCAACTCCTCTATCCACTAGGGTATCCACAATCTCAACATACCTGAAGTATTGCTGAGTCATGGTCTCACATGCTTTGAAGGTGAAATTTTCAAACTGCTGGTTCAGGAGATCATTCTTGTTCTCCTTAGCTTTAGAGGAACCCTCATCATCAGTTTCAATGCATCCCACAGTTGCTTAGCTATTTTGCATTTCTTGAAACCTTTGTATACAGAGTTAGGAAGAGCAGTCTGAAGGGCTATCATGGCCTTCCGGTCAATCTCTACTCTCTTTTTATCTTCATCTGAGTAGTCAGTCACAGCCTTGGGGATCATACCACCACCAGTAGCAGAAGGGGTTTATGGTATGTAAGGTCCATTTTCAACAGACTCCCATATTCTTGAGTCTAGAGAGCTAATGAAACCTTCCATTCTTAGCACCAGGTATCAAAGTCTTCAAGAGTGATCAGTGGGGACTTGTTCATGGTTCCAGTTTCCATATCAGTCTTGGAAATGGCTGCCATTTGAAAAGTTTTGTATTTGTGTGTGTCAGGGATCTAAAGATGGTGAGATCTTATATCAAGAGCGTAGTAAGCTCTGATACCAAATGCAGGACCAGTGAAGGGGGTCACTTACAGCACTTCAACACAAAGAGGAAAATAAACTAAAACTTAATCAAACAGTGAACTAGATTAACCACAATATATGATACTAAGAACACAAGTAATTTAATAAGAGATGAACAAGAGAACAAGATACACAAGTGTATGGTTTTTCAAGAATATAGTATATTGCTTTCTCAAATTCTTTTACAAGTGTGACAAAACATAAAGGAAAGCTACAAGAACCTGAGATACTTATACTATATCCAACAGTTGGCCATACTATGAAAGCCAGCTGGATACAATTGACTAGACACAAAACAAAATCAATTGTAAAGTCAAAAAGCAGATTGCCTTTTGACTAGTGACTATGACATGCCATAGCTCACACCCTTATCTATTACAAAAAGGATAAAGTTACAGACTCAAGACCTCAATGTACAGTTACCAAAAGCATGGACCTTTTTCACCAACTCATGTAAGTTGGTGACTTTACAGAGATGCAGCAGAAAGGGGTCTAGCTTTATGGAAAAGTACATCAAATAAAGCATGTTGCTAAAAGTCTTCGGTAGAAATCTCTCTTAAAGAGTTGAGCTTCGGAAGACTTTGTCTCTGAAGCTTTAGAAGACTTCATCTTTGGCTTCGGAAGATATTGGTCTTGGCTTCGGAAGATTTCACACTTAGAGTATTTCTGTTGCATGTGTGAAACTTCCAAAGCATTCTTCTTTAATGCACGTGTGCAGCATGTAGGAGAGACTTTATGTGTTTGAGTTGCATCAGCCTCTTCATATATTCTCTACAAAGTACTTGAACTGGGGGAACATGTTTCTCTAGTTGAGCACACCTGCATTGATATCCCCAGCATACTTTATCCTTAGAAAGCATCCCCGAACAGTCAGGGGATGCAGCTTGGTTGGGTAGGCACCATCCTCACCCACATCCAAAACCCTCCTTAGATCGTCTTCTGTGATCTCAACCTCTTACCCGAAGATAGAGCTCCTAATACAATGAGGCACAACCGATCGATCAACTATACAATGTGGCACAGCCGATCGGTCAACTAAGGCACCTTCCCAGAAGGCCTACTGTATATACCTGTGTAGTGTACATGGAGCAGAGATGGCCTTGTATATCCTCGATCTGTGTAGGAAGGAAATAATCCCAGCGAACTCAGAGGCGTTCCTGGAAGTAGCATCGAGATGAGCACATATGTTGTGCTTGGTGCTCATCGTCCATCTAACAACCATGTTACTGCAACACAAGAAACATATACAGTAGATTTATGTATAAGAGATGATAGTTGGAACTTTGAATTATTTTCATGAACTTGTTTCAATCATGCGATTGAACCATACGAGTGAGTTCAGTCGTACGATTGAGCCTGCGTCTGAGTTCAGTCGTGCGGTTGAGCCTGAGACTAAACTTAGTCGTATGCTAATTTATGTGATTGAGTCAGTCGTGCGACTGAGTCACCGATTGATTCACTCGTGCGATTGAATCGTGCGCCTGGCTTAATCGTGCGACCGAGGTTCATAGGAAGTGTCCATTCGCATCTTGCTCTGTTCGACACTCTAACTCCGAATATTTGTCAAAACTTTACATTAAACTTCGTGTTTAGACTCATTAGTTTCGTAGGGACTCGAAATAGCACTTAATGTCCTTTAAATCAACTTTTATTCCTATTTAAGTGGTCTATTTTTTAGAGTTAGTCTCAGTTCTTGATTTTAACATAATCGGTCCTTAGGGTTTGATTAAACCATTCATTTAGGTCGATTTCAATTTCCAAGTACTTGTAGATGAATGGGAAATCAGTTAGGATGACAATTAGAGAGAAATCACAATAATAGGAATTTTGGGTAGAGTGTTTGTGTATGGGCGGTTTTTGAGAGCTTTGAAGGGTGGTAAGG
Source organism: Flaveria bidentis (assembly GCA_018326385.1). Taxonomy (NCBI): domain Eukaryota; kingdom Viridiplantae; phylum Streptophyta; class Magnoliopsida; order Asterales; family Asteraceae; genus Flaveria; species Flaveria bidentis. Next base: position 3,979 of record BJCM01136159.1, read on the forward strand.
AATACGACCCACTAACCCCTCTATTTGTACTATTTTAAAGTTCGGTCGTGCGACTGGACCCAAAAGCATGCTTCATTCGTGCGACTGGGGTTCAGTCGTGCGACTGGCTTAGACTTCATAATCTAGTCGTACGATTGGTTCATTCTTGTGATCCAAATGCATGGTTGCCTCTACTCATGGTCCAATCATATGATTGGCTCATACTTCTGATTCAATCATTCGATTGGCTCATCCTTATGATTCAATTGTGCGATTGGCTCATACTTATGAGTTTGACCTCATACACTTTTAAACACTAAAAATTTTAACTTTTGACATATAATATTATAACCTATGATCATCTTAGACATGATCCTTTTAATTTACCAATATTTGATCACCTCAGACGTGATTCTTTTAGTTTAGAACCGATTGGTCACCTCAGACGTGACCACTTTTAGTGAGTGATTCATAGATTTCATCTAGTTGTATAGTCCGATATCTACACAACAAAAGACTAGAAAATAGAAAACAACTTGAAATTAAAAGGAAACAAGAAATATTTTTTGTGTTTAGGTTTGTGATGGATTGAAACCTTTTAGAAAACATCTAACAAATTTTTCTTCCTAAGTAGAACATCTTCAAGTTAATTTGATCATTTCTGGAAAGATTCATTATGGAATCATACAGGTATATCATAATCATTTGTGACATTTTAATAAGCACTTTGATGCTAGATTTTGTTTTGTCCGAGAGTTAATAGCACTTTCCGGGAATCATACTAGAGCTATAGGATGCACACAATGATTTTAGTTGTCAAGAGTTGCAGCCACGATGATTGTCAGTATATTTGTCCACTTAAATCCATACACATATTTTTGACTCACATTAGTGATAAGACAGGTTTAATTATTTCAACAAGCATTTGTGGATCCCACACTTATATGGTAATCAACATTCCTCTAGAGATTTTTGAGCTGTCTACGGGTATTTGACAAGAAGAAACTATTCTATGAGCTTTCAAAGAGATGCCAAGCCTCAGGTCAGTGCCATCGCACAGCATAGAGGCGCAAACAACAATGAATTCTAGAATATTTAGGTTATGCTTATCCTCAGGTCAGTGCCACCGCACAGCAGAGAGGCACAAAACCTATCTTCTTGTTAGAGCATTTATTTTTCTTTTGCACATAACGCACCAACAACCTTAGTCATTAGCTTGATTGCACTTAGCGGTTTTTCCATGTGCTTTGCTCATTTTTATGGTCATCCACACACATTTGTGGTGTTTATTTTGCTCGTCACCCCTTATTGGAAATTGTGTTGATTGTGTTAACAAGGGATAAGATATGAACCCACAACAAGTTGAACAAATTAGTTTGAATTTAATTCACCAATGCAGTCTACTCATCTATTGTGTTGAATCTACCAACACATCATATAATGAACTAGCAACCTCTAGGTCTACTTTATATATGTTACCTCAGTAGCAAACTAGTTTTACTAACATTTTTCTTTTATTGTGCTTAGACATCTTAGACTTGTATTTTAAATTTAGCATCTTGATCAGTTAAATCCCTTTGAAGTCCCAAACAATTTGTTCCCTATGTACTATGATTTTCCATAAACTTTGAATCAAAATCATAGATTTGATTTAATTTCTTTCAGCTAGCCCTCCCCCCTTTTTTAAGTAAATAAATACTGCTAGTTAAATACTAAACTAAAATGTTCTTCCACTATAATTATAAAACCAAAAATCTTTTTGTGTTTTTGGATTTTAATAGAAAGGAAAAGAAAATAAAATAAAAGAAAAAAAATAAACTAAGAAAATACTTGTCGGACTAAGAACTTTCTTCTTCTTGATTCACATCACTTTTCTTTTTCAAGCCATTAACCTCTAAAAGATATAAAAACCGAGGTTTGTCAAATGCTTTTGTGTAGAGGCCGGGCATTGAAAATCGTATTAATTTTAACAACATCAATAAATTGCTTTTCAAAGCAGTCACGTATAAAGTGATATTTAATAGCGATGTGTTTTGTTTTCGGGTGTTCGACCGGATTTTTGGTGACAGTAATTGCAGTAGAATTATCAACAAAGATAGGGGTGTTAGAAACTTGCAAGCTGTAGTCGCGCATTTGCTGTTGAATGCAAATGATTTGTGAAAAACAACTTGTAGAAGCAACATATTCAACTTCACATGTTGACAAAGCAACTGATGTCTGCTTCTTACACTGCCAGGTGACTAACCATCTTACACTGATGTCTCCTATGAGATGATTAACTTTTGGTTTTGCCTAATCTCTGGAACAGAGACACGTGGCGTACATAATATCATGATGAGAGGTTGTGAGATACATTAGAGATCCCGTCATTCTTCTGTACATGGTGGCATCAACCAGATCACCATTTTCGTCAGGTGCCACGTCATGGTTCGTGGTAAGTGGGTACCAGCATCCGTAGCATTCTCCATGTCGAATCGACTGAGTATATCTCCAACATATTTGGACTAATGCAGGAAGATTCCTTTTGATGTCTGATACACCTGTAATCCAAGAAAGAACTTCATCTCCCCCATGGCACTCATCTCAAACTCTGCTTTCTTTACAGATTCGAATTCTTTACATAATTCTTCATATTTGGAATAGAAGATTATGCCATCCACATATATTTGTACCCGTAGTAAATCACCATCCTTTTCTTTGATGAATAACGTGTAGTCAATAACCCTTCTGCGAAAACCATGTTTCACTAGATGAGTTGAGAGTTTCTCATACCTGGCTCTAGGTGCTTAATGGAGCCCGTAAAGAGCCTTGTCTAATTTATAACTCTATCCCGATGATAAGGATCCTCAAATCCTTCGGGTTGACTGACGTAGATTGTTTCACGGTTTCACCATGAAGGAATGCACTTTTTACATCTAATTGATAAACTTTAATCTTCATGTAGGATGCATAGGCTAGAAAGATACGAATTGCTTCCATCCGTGCCACAGGTGCAAACACTTCATTGTAGTCAATGCCTTCGACTTGTCTAAACCCTTGAACCACATGCCGAGCTTTATTTCTAATTATAACCCCTTGATCATCTTTCTTACATTTCAGCACTCATTTAGTGCCAATCACCTTAGCACCTTTTGGTCTGTCCACAAGGGTCCATACTCCTAACTTCTTGAACTGTAGGAGTTCTTCTTGCATAGCACTAACCCATGCCTCATCATTTAAGGCTTAACTTACATATTTTGGCTCAAATTGAGACACAAAACATCGATAAGCACCATCATAAAGATATACTTTTTCCATGACTGAGGCATAATCGGCTGAGTAAGTTGATTTCGTGTCTGCACTCCCGATAGAACATACCCAATGATGTTTTTCGGGGGATGATGCACATTAATTCGAGATACGATAGTGGTAGGAACAACTACTTCAGGATCCAGGTTTTGAATCCCAGGTTTAGTATCTGTAGTTGTTGGAGTATGAGGTTCAGAAGTGTCAGAGACATCAAGATGTGATGCTTGTGTACTTTCATTAGTAGGAACCTAGTCCTCCTAGTCCATATTTGCAGGCTCATCTGCTTCATCATCGAAGGAGGAGTCACTTACATCAAGCTCTCCCCCTGAAGGACTAGAAAAATCGTCTAATGGACCTGATGGTGTTGAGTCTTGTGGAGGAGTGTTCAGAACATCGTACATCATTGTAGAAGATAACTCATCATCAGGATGAGAGGAAGGTAGGTTGAAGGACTTAAAAAATCCATCATAGTTAAAGAAGAAGGAAGGTCCTTTTCCAGCAAGGGGGTGGTGAATCTTTGAACATCAACATTGCACCACACTTCTACCTGACCCATTGAGTTGTTATAAACTCTCTTGTCTGGTAAACCGTATCCGAGAAAGATACGTTCTTCAGCCTTCTTGCTAAACTTCCCAGTCTGAGTTTTCTTTAACATGCACGGTGCCCCAAATGGTTCGAGATACTCCAAGTTTGGTTTACATCGCTAGAGCAGTTCATATCTTGTTTTACCATGACGTTTGACCACCAAGAATCGATTGATAGTGTAGCATGCATTCGCCACTACCTCATTCCAAAATTGAATAGGCAGTTTAGAGTCGGCTAACATTATTCTTGTTGTTTCTATCAAGCTACGATTCTTTCTTTCAGCAACCCCATTCATCTGTGGAGTGTAGGCAGACGTAAATTGATGTACAATTGCTTTCTCTCTACAAAATGCCTCCAACCACTAATTCTTGAACTCTATTCCATTGTCTGATCGATTCTGCCATACTTTCAGCTTGTAGAGTGATTCCAAAGTAGTTACTAGATATTTGAATGATTCAAAAGTCTCTAATTTGGATTTCAGAAACATCACTCAAGAAAATCTTGAGTAATCATCAGTTACTACAAGGCAATATTGATCTCCAGCAATACTCTTTGTGCTTACCGGGCCAAACAGATCCATGTGTAGAAGCTCGAGAGGAATATCGATAGAATTAACTTTCTTTGCCTTGTGAGACTTCTTGGTTTGTTTCCCTTACTTACATGCTACGCAAAAATCCGGAAGCTGGAAATTCTTGACAGTTACTCCATTCACTAAATCATTGTGTACCAGATGATTCATCTTCCTAGGATTAATGTGTCCCATTCTCCTATGCCAGAAGACTGAATCCCTCTATGTTTCCTTTGAGAAGAAGCATTGCGTAGTGATCTCAGTTGTGGAGGCTTTTGATAGATCCAAGACATACAGATTATTATATCTTGAAGTTAACATTAGAATTTTGTTCTCTTGGATAACATAATCCTTCTTTAACATGTAGCACTTCTTGTTGTCAAACACAACTTTGAATCCTTTATCACAGATCTGGGAGACTGAAAGCAAGTTGTTTTGTTGTTGAACGTAGTTGACCTTGTCAAACTTCACTTTCTCGTTTCCCACTTTGCCTTGAGCAGTGATGTAACCTCCTTTATTTCCAGCAAATGATACATGTCCCCCTTTAATTTGTTTGATGTTAAAAAGGAAATACGAGTTCCCGGTCATGTGCCTGGACCCCCCACTATCAACAATCCAGGTATTTGTGATAGCGTTGTAGAGGACACCCTACATATTCAAAGGAATTGATCGGTTCAGGTTTGGGACCCAAGCCTTAACTGGCTTGGGTGACCCAGAGGAATCAACATCATGAACTCAACCCACTATCCTTTAGAGGATGAGGGCACGCTGTTCTTCTTCTTGTTATCATTATCAGACAAATCACTTGATTTTATCTTCCATAAGCCAGTTTTGTGTAAGGCCTGTTTGTGATAAATAGACGACTAACTTATCGTTTGAACTTTAGTTTCACTAATACTCTTAGGTTGAATATTTGATCTCATTTTAGAAAAACTTGGTTTTGCATCATAAAGTTCAGTTTTCTTTTTGGGCGTCTGATAATAAGGACAATTAGGAGAAATATGTTCTCGTTTTTCACAACTGTAGCATGATCTCCCTTCTATAGATTGAAGAAAATTTTTATGTAGGGTTGAGTTTGGTAAGGGTTTGAGATGTGTCTGGTTGGTTTTTGTCATTTCTCTTGGATGTTTCAGCTTCTTTAACAAAATTAATTGTTTTAAAAATTTTAACATCTTTAACTTTCAGTTTATTTGGACGTTGATGAATAACACATTTTTGGTTAACTAAGTTAGTCATTTTAGGTTCAGATGTAAACGTGTGTGAACCTTACCTTAAATTAACCTTTTCAATTTGATCATCCAAATTTTTAGTAGGCATCTTTTCTTTTGATTTCAAAGTAGACTCCTTCTGTTTAGTGTTATTCTTCATAGGTTTGCCCGTAGAATCGGGATCACTAACCAGAGGAGTAGACACCACATGATCTTTTACTGGGTTGCTATTGACTGGTCTACATTTAGTATTCAGAAGTATTGCATGTGGTGGCGAAAGTACTTTATAACCCAGATTTTCCCCATTATTTCATTCTTTCACTATGTTTTGAACTATATGTGAAGAACTAGCCAAGCTGTGTAGTTTTTGTTTTAAGAATTCAACTTCGACTTCCAAAACCGTGTTTTTCCTTTTTCATTTGTTCCAAAGAATTTCAATAAAACTTTATGTCATTTGCTTGATTTAAAGCAATAACCTCGGTTTCCCTTAGTTGTTTTCCCAAAAGTTCTATTTTTTCTTTGAAACTACACTTATTTTGTTTTAAAATACGATTGGCCTCAGTGTAGAGTTGTAACTCATTTACTAAATTATAATTTTGTTCTAATAACCTTGCAAATTTTAGATCAATGCTTTCCCTAAATTTGTCACATTCAGTACAAGCATGTTTTACGAATAATTAGTCATTAGAACTTACTTGTGAGGAATCAGAGGAGTCAGCCATCAAAGTCGTATCAGACTCTTCATTGACTGGAGATTCTGAGTTTGTTGCTCTGAGATCTTCCTCAATCAAGTGATTTACAACATTCATAGCTTCTTGGTATCTGACATTGCTTGCTCAGCTATGATCTCACCTTCACTAGCAGATCCATCATCTAATGCATCAACAAAGGCAATATTTGATTCACCCGGAGAAACAAAGCGAAAGGACCAGTCCTGCCCTTCATCACCTTGAGCAATCAAAGATTTTGTCTCTTTTCTTGAAGATGTAGTTCCAATCATGTCATTGTCTTGACGGATTAATATGGGGAACAGATTTCCATTTCCAGTTTTCTTGGGCTTTACACATTCACGTTTAAAGTTCCCTTTTTCACTGTAGTTGAAACAAGTGACTTTGGTTTTTTTTTAAAACCAAAAGTCGTATCTTTAGTGGCTAATAGATTCTACCCCGTCTTTTTGACAAACTTCTTTGTTCTTCTGACAGTACTGGCCAAGGCCCACATTATGTCCATTCTTTCTAGCTCATTTTCATCAACTTGCTCATAATCCTCATCTGCAAGATGACAATTTCCAATCTTACCGGCAACTAAACCATCATAAGATTGTACAACAGCCACTAGGAGATCCATTTACTCTTTGGCAACTTCCACTGTGACATTACCGAGATTCTTGGTCTTCAACTTTGTTGTATTTGCTTCAGGAACTATGTATTGGGTTCTAGATGACCCTGACGTTTCTGTTCCTAATGTACTGTTTTGGGAAGGAGTAGAAGAACTAGACACCAAAGTTGTTTGTAATGGTGTTCCTGAAACAGCTGGAGTTGGAACTGAGTTGTAAAGTAAAGGATTCTGAACATTGGATCCTTTCTTCGACTTGTATTTCATTCGCATTTCTTCCTCCCTTAACTTCAAGATGAAATCATTTATGTCTAACATCACAATAATGTCGTTTTGTCTCAGATTAGACACAAATGAATCCCATTTATCTGGCAAACCATCAGCAAAGCTTGAAACTTTATCTTCCATAGACGTTGTCACACCACCAGTGTGCAACTCCCTTATTAGATGATAGAAACTGTCAATAATATCATCTAAGCTCTCATTCCCTATCGAGGAGAAATTATAAATTCCTTTTTGAGAGCTTTAGCCTTTAGTGCTTTGAGAGTTGCGTTTCCATCATATCTCTTCTCCAATGCCTCCCATAGCTTTTTAGCCTACTTGCTCTCAGAGAATTGATGAAAGATGTCCTTTGGTATCGACTGAGTCAACAAAGCATATACTTTCTTTTCAGCATTGAATAGAATCTTCTGTGCTTCACACATTCCTCCCAAGGTTAACTTGACTCTATTAGCACTGACTGGTACCATGTAACCAGTCTCAATGGATGTCCAAAGATTGGGATCAACTTCATTTAAATAGATTTCAAACCATTGTTTCCATTGTGGGTATTCATCTAACGTTAATAGCTTTGGTGGTTTATTATGATATCCAATCTGATTCTCCAGAAGCAGAAGGTTCTGGATGCGAGAGTCCTTTCTAGTAGTAAATGTAGCAAATTGATCTTCCATTGCTTTAAACATGGGAATTTTAGAACAGGACAGTTTCACTCATGCAAATGGGCAATGAGTATGGATCACTCATGCGAATGAAGGATGCGAATGAATTCAATCGTGCGATTGGATTCAGTCCTACATATGAACAAGACGATTGGAATCAAACGGCCGGAGTTGTTTAGTCATGCGAATGAGTGATACGACTGAGTTCAATCGTGCGGATGGAGTATACGATTGAGTTCAATCGTACGACTGGACTAATTGTGTGACTGAAGGCTATTATGTTTGTAAAATCGAATATTTTGACACTTTGACACAAAATACAAGTTTCCCAGAAACCCTAATCTGCTGTATGATGAAAAGATAAAAATTTAATGCATGAAAATGTTGAAAACACCTTTAGAAGCAAAGTGGTGACTCTTTTGATTTAAAAAGTAGGTTTTAACACCAAAAATAATCGAATCCACGCAAAATCAAAAGCCAAAGCTCTGATACCACTTGTCAGGACTGTGTACGTACGGAGTACTAATAGATTCTACGTGAAACCAGATCAAATAGTGTGGAATCCTATTTGTTTGGCTATCCAATCGGTGAGAACGATAACCCGATCGATATAACAATGAACTAAACGTTAATAATGAGTAGGGATCAATCAAGATCAAACTTTGAAGTTAGAATGGCTGTTTAGGATGCTCTGGACGGCTATGTTTTTTGAATATTCGAAGTCTCTCTCTAAGTTTCTCAAGTGTTCTATTTTTCCATGAATTAAGTGCTATTTATAGGTTTGTAGTTTCCATTCGTACGACTAAACCATTAGCATGGTTCAGTCATGCGACTGAGTCAATCTTATGCCTCAATCATACGACTAATCCAGTCTCCTAGTTCAGTTGTGCGAATAGTCCATAAGCATGATATATTCATGCGTATGGTCTATAAGTATGGTCTATTAGCATGAATAATCACCCGACTAAGTTGAACACATTACTTAATCATTATTGACTAAGAACTATGTACAAAAACCTCAAACCTATGTATGAAGTTCATACATATGAATTATACTTAACATAATAATAATAATATGAAATAAATGAACATAAATAAAAATCAAACACATATTATTTCATTGAGTCATTTCATTACACATGTGTAAGAAATAAAGACTTTTACATTTAAGCACATAAACTAGGAACATCATGTATCTACAGTTCTAAGTCTTTCCTAACACTTTGAAACTATTGCATTAACCCCCTTCACCGGTCCTGAAATTCGTATTAGAGCTTTTTAGGCTCTTGATTCTAAGATCTTACCATCTTGGAACTCTTCGGTTTCACAAAAGACTTACCAGCTCAAATGGCAGCTTTCATAAAAGTTGATACTTGGTGCTAACATATGGAAGGGGTTATCATGTCTCAAGATAGCAAGATGCGGAGATCTGTTGTTAAAGGACCTCACATCCCAAGTACCTCTTCAACCACTGTTGGAGGCAAGATGATTCCTAAGGAAATGGTTGACTATTCCAAGGAAGATTGGAAGAAGATTGACATAGATCAGAAGGCCATGACCGTACCGCTCTCCAAATTGATCTTTCAAACACCATATATAGAGAGTCTTTAAGAAGTGCAAAACTGCTAAGTGGCTCTAGGATACACTAAAGCTCTTATATGATGGGTTTGATTAAGACAAAGAAAATAAAAAAGATCTCATGAAAAAATAGTTTGATAACTTTGCATGCATGTCAGCTAAAACTATGACTCAATAGTACTTTAGATATGTTGAGATTGTAGATACTTTCATGGATGTTGGAGTTAAGCTTTAGAATAGGGACATTATAAGGAAATTCATGTTCTATCTTCTAAGACAATGGACTCACTACTATGTGGCCATTAAGAGAACTGAGAACCCCTCCACCCTTATTCTTATAGAGTTGTATGGTATCCTTAGTGGCTACTAGATAGAGATGAACATGCATAATCTATCAAGTATCTCTTCGAGCAATCAACAGAATTTAACCCTCCAAGTGGTTGAAAGAGATAGTAACGAACCACAACATCATCTTATCTGCTACCGTGAAAAATTACAAAACAGTCTTTTCATCACTTTCCTTAACACATCAAGGGAGAGCTACATCCATGGAAACCCATTCCAAGAGACAAGCTTATCTTAAGCCTTTGTGTCTGTTGATGAATGTTATAGAAACTTTATCTTTACTCTTGAAGACTTGGATTGTATACATCCAGATGACCTGGAGTATATGGAGATAGTCTAGCAAATAACTCTTCTCACTCAAAGAGCCAAGAAGTTTTTCAAGAAAATTGAAAGATAGTTCCCAAACAATGTAACTAGTAGAAAGTTTTAACTAGATAAAATCAAAGTGAAGTGTTACAATTGTAACCAAATGGTACCCATTGGTAGGGGGTGCAAGGCACCAAGGACTAATGATGTCTAAGCACAATCCAAGCCTAACTACACTAATGTTGTTCCCAAATTTAAGAAGGCAAGCCAAGGTATTAGAACATCTCCATACTCCTAAATGCATTGTTAAATTAAATGTGTATAGGTCCTATAACTTGGAGGTGACATCTAATCTTGAGTACTTGAATATTTTAAAAGCTAATTTTAAAAGAGTTGAATATAACTATAAACTTAAAATAGAAGATTTAGAGAAAACAATTTCAACTCTTAAGCATAAGCATACAAAATACAAGACTCAAATCAAAGATATTATTACCAAGTTAACTGAATGCTAGGTTGAATTTGTGATCAGCAAAGCCAGTGAAGAAAAGTGTGTTCTTGAAGAAGAAACCTACAAGAATATCTGTAAGGATCTAAGATCTAGTTTGATCAATTAGGTTATGATTTGCAGCGGAATAGTACTAGAATTAGACAAAATTTAAGCAAGAATAAGATGAATATTCAATCAAGCAGTGACGGTTATAGAGAGAGAAAGTTTTCTGCAAAAGATAATGTTTTCATTCATTCATAAGCTTC
>BJCM01136169.1:0-10588 GCA_018326385.1 Flaveria bidentis
TTTGTCTTCAGACTTTGTCTTCAGACTTTATCTTCAGACTTTGTCTTCAGCTGATGTCTTCAGACTTTGTCTTCAGCTGATGTCTTCAGACTGTCTTCAGTTGATGTCTTTAGACTTTGTCTTCAGACTTTGTCTTCAGACTTTGTCTTTAGCTGATGTCTTCTTCTTCAGTTGTTATGATGTCTGTGGGACTTAAAGGTTTTTCTGATCTGGCTCATTGGTTCTTTTGGTCCAACAAAAATTACTCTTATAAATTAGTAAACATGACCTATGATCTTGACCCATCATTTTGACTTAATAAAACAACAAATTAATGTGATAAAATTAAACAACCCATCTGACATGTTAAGATTATCACTTACAATGGGTGGATCCCAAGCTATTAGATGTAGTAAAAATGAGCTAATTGGGTGGAATTTATATTGTGCTAGATGGTAGGATTATGTTGTACCTAGTAACTTTAATTTTTAAAAATAGCTAGTCACAAGCTTTGTTTTCATATGAAACTAGCTATTAAAACAACTAGAATACCATGAACTCAAAAGATATCCAAATTAAATTTCATTGAATTGGAACAAGTTTCTCCTTATACATATGTTTACTAAATTGTACGAGCTACAGACAACTATATAGTTGTCAAATTGCTACAAAACAAGTTATAATATTAGTGAATATGTCTTCACGTACTACATTGAATCGTTACGGCACCCATTGGATGGTAATACCCAAACTCTTCTTCTACATGATGCAATAACTCCTGGAATGTTGGTTCGTTTAATCATGTTGGGTTCTTCAAGTTTGCGACTTGATTTTGTTGTGTCACCAATTGCTTGGTTCCTATTATTTCTTCTTTTACATGTTAGCAGAATCTGTTAATTTTGATAAAGTCCCAAGGACTATAGACAACAAGATTGTCATGTATCATGAACCTAGATATATATACTTCTTCCTAGTACGGAGTAGGTTTCCAATCTTCGTACCTTTGTTTTACCTAACATATGTTTTATTAGAAACTGAGTGTTAATCAATCGTACAGTCCTTCCTTCTGCCTTCCTAAGCTCTCATACCAAATGTATCTTTCAACTGGTCTTAGAACTTCATGCACATCATGTTGGTGTGACTTATGATATTTGTAAATAAAGAAAAAAACAAAAAGAGTTTTGTTGCAGACACACATTTCAACACACTATCATTTTATTGTCAAACATGTACGTGTAAAGGAAAACACCATGCCAGACAACATGGGTAGAGGAACTGGCTAACTACACCCTAAAACCCAAAGACTGCTATCATGATTTACTACACACTAACACACTAGTAATTACAAATAAATAAAACAAACTCATCCTACTATAATTCAAAACAAAAAAAGTAACTATCGTTCCAAACCCATTCTTTGATCCAATACTCAATTTTTTGTTTTTTTGACATATTGAAGTCATCCAGATTAATTAACTTACACTCACCTTCTTAATCATGATGTTGACAGGTTTTTTTCATTTAATTATAATCATCATGACTTTTTTTGAAATTTGAATCAAGTTGGCTTTCTCCTATTTATCGTTCCACTTTGTACACGCATATGTGAAGTGGCCAAAAGCTCCATACTCTTTGCATGGAAAATCACTTTGCATGTATGTGTAAAGCCAATTTTATGAAGATAGATTTCATCTGAAGAATTTTATGTACATGTTATTATCTGATGTACTTTTTCATAAAGCTGGACCACCTTTCTGCTACAACCCTGTTTGACTCGCCAACTTTCACAAGTTGGTGAAAAGGTCTATGCTTTTGGAAAACTGTACATTGAGGTCTTGAGTCTGAGCTTTTTTACTTTATGTATTTTATCCTTTTTGTAATATATTAGGATGTATGCTATGGCATGTCATAGTCACAAGTCATAAGGCAATCTGCCTTTTGACTCTACATTTGATTTTGTTATCTAGTCTTATATATCTAGCTGGCCTTCAAAGCATGGCCGGCTGTAGGATGTAGTATAATTATCTCATGTACTTGTAACTTTCTAATATGATTTGTAACATTTTGTAATAGAACTTGAGAAGCAATATACTACATTCCTTGAAACCCAAATACTTGTGTTGCTATCTTGTTCTGTCTCTCTTTTACATGTGTTCTTAGCATCTCTTAGTAGTTAAGCAGTTCCTTATTTGATTTGTAAAGTGTTCTAAAAGCACTATACTCAGTTTTGTTGTTCTATTGTAAAGTGCATCACCCCTTCTAATGGTCCTGCATTTGGTATTAGAACATTACAGGCTCTTGATATAAGATCTTACCATCTTCAGATCCCTCACATATAAAACATTTAATAACTCAAATGGCAGCTATGACCAAGGCTGATATGGAAACTGGAACTATGACAAAGTCTCCACTGATCATTCTTGAAGACTTTGATACTTCGTGTCAAAGAATGGAAGGCATTATCAAGTCTTAAGACTCTAGGATGTGGGACTCTGTTGTTGAAGGACCTTACATACCAAGCACCTCATCTGCTACTGGTGGTGGTATGATTCCAAAGGTTGTGGCTGATTTCTCTAATGAAGACATAAAGAGAATAGAAATTGATCAAAAAGCCATGACAACCTTTTAAACTGCTCTTCCAAACTCCATCTACAGAGGCTTTAAGAAGTGGAAGACTGCAAAACAACTATGTGAAGCACTAAAGCTTATGTATGAGGGCTCAACTGAAGCCAAGGAGAATAAGAAGGATCTCCTCAAGCAGCAGTTTGAAAATTTCACCTTCAAAGTAGATAGACCATGACTCAACAATACTTCAGGTATGTTGAGATTACGGATACTCTAATGGATGTTGGAGTAACTCTTGAGAATAGGAACATTGTAAGGAAGTTCATGTCCTTTCTTCCTAGACAATGAACACATTACTATGTTGTTATCAAGAGGACTAAGAATCTTAAGACTCTTACTCTGACAGAGTTGTATGGCATTCTTAGTGGATACCAGATGGAGATGAACATGCAAAATTCATCTGCTAACTCTAGCAATCAAATGGGTTCAGCCCTTCATGTGACTGAAAGGGATAGCATAGAACCTCAACATCATCTCATATGCTACCCTGACAACTCATAAAAGGTTCCTTTCATCACCTTTCCAGAGACTGCAAGAGAAAGCTACACTCAAGGAAGTCCTTTTCAAGAGGCAAGTTGTTCTCATGCTTTTGTCTCTAATGATGAATCCACGGGCAACTCTCTTTGCCCTTGAAGACTTGGATTGTATCCATCCAAATGATATGGAGTATATGGAGATAGTTCAGCAAATAGCTCTTCTCATTCACAGAGCCAAGAATTTCTACAAGAGGACAGGGAGGAAGTTTCCTAGCAATGCAGCTAGTGGAAAGTTTGGGCTGGATAAAAACAAGGTAAAGTGTTACAACTGTAACCATATGGGACACTTTGCTAGAGAGTGAAAGGCACCAAGAGCAAATAGTGGCCAATCAAAACCAAACAACACTGAGAGAGCTCCCTAGAATGAGACGCCAAAGCAGCAAGCTGCAGAATTGGTGAAGAAGGAGGCTTTGACTGGAGCTTTCATGTTGAAGATGCATCTTCAAATCAAGCATTCATGCCTAAACACGATGAAGCCAAAGTATTGGAAAATCGTTGCACTCTTGAATGTATTGCTAAAGTTAATAGATATAGGTCCTACAACTTAGAGATGAGATATAATATTAAATCCTTGAATATCTTAAAATCTGATTTCAAAAAGGCTAAAACTGATTATAAGTTAAAGATAGAGGACTTAGAGAAAACCATTTAAGTTGTTAAACATGAGCACACAAATTATATGACTCAATGAAGGATCTCATAACTAAGTTGGCTGAATGCCAGGCTGAGCTTGTGATCAGCAAGGCAAGGGCAGAAAAATGTATTTTTGAAGAAGAGACCTTCAAGAACATGATATCCTCATCCTTGCATGCAAAAGTGGGTTATCAGATTAAGTAGGGACTGGGATCTTATAAGATAGCTCCTCCACACATAGTCTTGTCTGTAAGATATCCTAGGTGTGGAACTTGTGAAGATGAGCTTCCCTTCATAAACCTCTTATCTGAAGAGGATAAAGAGGTGATGATAAAGAATGACTCTAACAGGAGTGAAGAAAAGCATTCTAAGAAGGGTCATCATCCCTGTGAGGAGAGTAAACCTGTTGGGATGACCAAGTCCAAGAGGAAGAACATGATCAGAAAGAGCAAAAGAAAGGCAAGGAAGCTCAGGAGATCAAGGCCACCTTCAGCTCTGCACAGAAACAAGTCTTTGTTTTAGCAGGATTTGAAGTGGTTAAAGCTGAAGACACAATCTTGAACTCCAACAACAAGAGTTCTAGTTCATGTCCAAGTCATCCCATCATCAAGAAGAAGGCTGATAAGTTGTACGCCACTACTGTACTACATGAACCATCAAGCTCCAAGGGTAGTTCCAACCCCACAAGAACTACCACATCATCTAAGAAGACGAAGATGGAGAATGAAAGTGATCAAGTTTAGCCTTATTCTCAAAAGAAAACTCCTAGAAGGAAGAAAATGGATTTTGTTATATGTGGAAGTATCTCTCATCTTGCTAAGGATTGTATCTACAATCCAAAGAGTACTCTCCACATCACAAAGAAAGAAAATTCTAAGAGTCTAGAGAAGAAGAAGAAAGCTTCGAAAGGAAAATCTATTTCCTTTGGAAGCTCCCAAATGAAGAAGAAGACAAGTGGAAACTTGCCTTCGGAAGAAATTTTGGTCTCGGAAGAAAGGAATACTTTTGAAGTACTGAAGCCTACTGCAGTGAAAGCAAGATCTTTCGATGGCCCAGTCATCAAAACTTCCGAAGTCGACAAAACTTCTGAAGTATTGAATGTCATGTCTAATCTTCCAAAGTTGGTGAGGAAGTCAAAGAAAGACTAAGAGACTGAAAGTTCTTCATCAACTTCAGCAAATGATCCCTCCAGCATGACTATAGGATCAAATACGGTTGCATTGCCTTCAACTTCTTTTAATGAGCCCAAGGCCAATGATGCTTAGGTTTCCAAATGTAACTAACCATCTCTTTTATGTAGAAACAACTCAGACAAACAAAAATGTTTGGATCATTAACAGTGGTTGTTCCAGGAACAGAATAGGCAATAGGTCACTACTCCAAAATTTTTATAGAATTGATGGAGGACCAGTTGCTTTGGAGGAGATGTTGGAGGTTACATTATAGGAAGGGGCAAGGTCTCAAATGGTAAGCTCAATATTGAAAAGGTAAATTTTGTCAAGGAGCTTGGGTATAATCTTTTGAGTGTATCCCAATTTTGTGATCAGAGTCATAACATGCTCTTTACTAAGCATGAGTGCATTGTTCTCAAGCCCGGGGTGGCTGTTCCTCTTGAGCATATCTTGCTCAAAGCTCCCAGGAGAGGGAACATGTACAAGATGGATTTGCAAGAAACATCTCCCACATAAGAAGTTTCATGCTTTCTATCTAAAGCAACTAGTGATGACTCTTTCCTTTGGCATAAAAAATTGTGTCATGTAAACTTTAAAAATATGAACAAACTTATTAAGAATGATTTGGTAACTGGAATGTCAAATAAAGAGCTTATAAGTGATGACCATTATGTTGCACGCCTGAAATGAAAGCAACACAAGGTATCTCACAAACCAAAGGAAAAACTCTATCACAACTCTCCTACACTTTTTACATATGGATCTCTTTGGCCCCATCAGTGTAATGAGTCTAGGAAGGACCTATTACTGGTTAGTGATCACAGATGACTTTACAAGATTCACTTGGGTGTTCTTCCTTAGAATTAAGGATGAGACTCCTGAGATTCTAAATAATTTCATCTTATAGATTAAGAATCAATGTGATCACAAGGTCAAAACCATAAGATGTGATCAAGGAACTGAATTCAAAAAGCAAATCCTTGATACATTTTATGATTAAAAGGGTATTACAAGACAATATAGTGCTCCCAGGACTCCTCAGTAAAATGGTGTTGCTAAGAAGAGAAACAATACACTTATTGAAGCTGCAAGAACCAAGTTGTCTGACTCTAAACTGCCCATGACCTTCCGGGCAGAGGCAGTCAACTCTGCCTGCTATGTGCAAAACAGATTTCTAGTAGTTAAGATTCTTGGTAAAACTCCTTATGAACTTTGGCGTAAGAGGAAATCGTTCATTGGTTTTCTCAGGTCATTTGTATGTCCTTGCACCATTTTTGCAGGACCGGTGAAGGGGGTCACTTATAACACAACACCACGAAGAGGAGATTAACCAAACTTAATCAAACAGTAAACTGGATTAACCACAAATGAGACACTAAGAACACAAGTAATATAAGAGACAGAACAAGGGAATACAAGTGTATGGTTTTCAAAAATGCAATATATTGCTTCCTCTATGTTCTATTACAAGTGTTACAAAGCATATTAGAATGACACAAGAACATGAGATACTTATACTACATCCTACAGCCGGCTATACTTGGAAAGCCTGCTGGATACAATTGACTAGACACAAACAAAATCAATTGAAGAGTCAAAAGGCAGATTGCCTTTTGACTAGTGACTACGACATGTCATAGTTCACATCCTTATCTATTACAAAAAGGATAAAGTACATCAAGTAGAAAGTTACAGACTCAAGACCTTAATGTACAGTTACCAAAAGCTTGGACCTTTTCACCAACTCATGTAAGTTGGTGACCGTATAGAGATGCAACGGAAAGGTGTCCAGCTTTGTGGAAAAGTACATCATATAAAGCATGTGTCAAAAGTCTTCGGAAGAAATCTGTCTTCATGAGTTGAAGCTTTAGAAGACTTTGTCTCTGAGGCTTCGAAAGACTTCATCTTTGGCTTCAGAAGATATTGGTCTTGGCTTAAGAAGATTCACACTTGAATATTTCTGTTGCATGTGTGAAAGTTCCTAAGCATTCTTCTTCACTGCATTTGTGCAGCATGTAGGATAGACTTTGGATGTTTGAGTTGCATCAGCCTCTTCATTAATCTCTACAAACTCCCCCTAGGCTGATGCTACCAAAATACTTAGTAGACTTCAAATGTCAACAGTCATCATTATGATAATCACCATTCCTTTCTTCATAAGGTGATCAGGATCCTTCAGGCTATCAAAGTGTCTTCTCATGTTAAAGAGATCATGCAGAGGCAACTGAAACATGTCTTGCCATGTGTAGATTTCTTCAGTGCCTTGTTCTCTAATGACATGCCATCTTTCTGGATTTGTGGTGTATGTCCAGGACAAGATGGGTCTTCCTGATGCTAGGGGAGCTAATGAAATTGGAGTTGATTGAGCATCCTCTGGTTGCACATCCTCAGGATGTTCTGACTCATCCTAGGGTTTAGAAGAGGGTGCAGTCTTCTTCTTCTTTGGCTTTGGTTTAGAATCCATCCTCTAGCTGCACATTCCTTTTACAGATTTTAACAGAGATGACTAGCCTGTAGTACCAAATTGAACTTCATTGTCTTTCTCAGTTAGGACTTCCTCTCTCTCTCAGGCTCAGAAGGAGAGGGAGGTTGACCCTACTGTGGATTAGAAGATAAAGCTTGCTGAGATTCAGTAGGAGGTCGAGGTTGTGTTGTCTCTGGTTGTTCAACCTTTACCTCCACTTCTGGTGGGGCTTGACTTGGAGGGGAGTGTAAATCAATGAGCTCTCCACTTTTTATCTTCTGCATGATCACCCTAATATGCTCATCCATAGTGGATAGAGACATGGGGCCAAGTCTCCTTCCGGAGATCCATACAGCTTCAAGAAGCTCATCATCCTCTGTCTGTCAGCAGACTTCTTCATGCTCTTCGGGATGATGGCTCTTGATTTAGCAGCTTCTTCCCTTAGTTTCCTTGTGGTTGTCTTTCTTTCCATGACTATCTCAAGTTCAAGTTGTTTGAGATACTCAAACTCAACAAGGGAAGAAGTGCTTCTGTCTGATAGAGGCATGTGGCACTCAAGTAGTTGATCATCTTGATCCTATCTTCTTCTTTATCTTCTTGAGGTTCTTGTTGAACCACATCCTCTTGTGCAGGACTTTCTTGAACTGGGGAGAGGGTAGGCACATGTTTGTACAATCTTTTCTTTCTTCTCTCTTCTTTTATTTGTACTAGAAGCTCTACATCTTCTGCCTCCTTCTTCTCCCTTAACCTTTCCAGGTCAACTAGTTCATTTAACTCTTCTAAGGAGAGAGAAATGACATTTTCTATGTCATAGTTCCTTGTCTGCAAATAGTTTATCCTGACTGCCCTTAACTTACCATTCTGAGTATCTGGTCTGGGGGCAGCCCTGATAGCAGTCTCCATGAGTCTTAAGGACCCAGTAGAGGAACTTTCTCCCATCAGCCTCCTTTTCCTCTCTCTCTCTCTCCTCCTCCTCCATCTCCTTCAATCTCATCTTTCTTTTCCCTTTGTCACTCACAGACCTTTGTGACTCAGGGTGGAGAGAGCTTTGGCCTTCTTTGCTTGATGCAGCTTCAGAGCTCTGGCAAGAGAGAGGTTGAGAAGGACCTTCACCTGCAGGTGTCTCAAAAGGAATGTGAATCTCTGCAGCAGTTGATGATGATGAGACAAGGCTCTCAGGTTCTGCCACTGGGCTTTCAGTCAAGGTTTCCCCTATGAAACTAATCTTAGGGTCTGCCTCAACATCCAGTTGACCGATGGCATTGTCTGATTGCCTAAGTCTCCTTCTGAAGCTAAACTCTGCAGTGATCATGTCTTGGATTCTTTAAGCCAGCCTGTCAGCTTGTCTTGATTTGCTTGGATTGACAAGTGGCATGTTGACTAGATCCAGACCTTCATAGTAGTTCAATGTCTGAAAATGTAAGACTTCTTGCTGTCTTTTAACTCTTATGATGATTAGGGCTTTCCTGATGCTGTCATACCTCCACCCAATGATGTGATTGGAAGATGGTGAAGATGACATAGCCCTTGGTATCCCATTCTCAAACAGACTCTGTATGAAGGATTCTGTGTAGTCCATATCAATGTGAATTTGAGGAGGTTGCTGAGAATGCACAATTGCAAGTGAGGATGGTGAGTCCTCAATGTCCACTCTCTCTAAAGAACTCTTAGGTTCTGTAGCTGTAGTGACTTTCTCCCCCTTTTTGGTAGAATCACTCCCTTGCATAGGTGAGCTGGAAGATAGGTCAATAACATCCACAGGTTCTTGTGTTCCTAGTTGAGCTCTTCTTAAGGGTCTCCCAGCTACTTATTCCTTAAGATATGAAATCTCAAGTTGCTGATCAATGATCCTGTTGTGTAAGGTAGTCACCTGAGATTCAAGGTGACTGACCTTTGAGACTAAATAAGTGCATGTTTTAGTCAATTTGTGCACCTTTAGTCTTAAATTCCCCTCATCTTCATCAGAAGAATCAGTGGGGGATGAGATGATTGGACCAAAGTCCTCAGTCTTACCACCAACTTCAAGTTCTTGGCTGTTGGATTTCCTCTGCTCACTTGCTATCTCAGTTGAGATGACAGTGGGCTGAGTTTCCATTGTTGAGGTCTTAATGATGTAATCACTTTCAGAAGTGAGAGCCTCTTCCATATGGACATCCTGAACAGGTTCAGAAGTGTCCACCTTAGTATTAGGTGACTGATGGGAGCTAGAAATAGGAGCCTCAGAAGCACTCATCTCTCTTTGAGTAGAGGAAAAGAAGAGAGAATCATGGTACTCACTGAAACCTAGATCCTCATCAGTATAGAAATCAAGGTTGGGAATTGGTTGGTTGAGATCTATAGGCTAGGGATGATAACTGTCCCCTGAAGGTTGATCACTTGAGTGTTGAGACTTAGAGTGATGGCTTAAGATAGTTGGGCTAATGAGCTCATCAGGCTGAGCATGAGGAACCTCATCATTGATCCTTGTAGAGATGGGAGTGGTCTACTCCTCCGGAGAAGTGGGAGCTCCAGTGTCCACTTCTGCCTATAAGGGTGAGTGTATGGGGACCTCCACAGACTGAATAGTCTGAGCTGGGGTTCTTTTGGATTTTCTTTGGTACGTGAGGGTAAATTAAGGCTGTTGATGTGGTAGGGAAACAGTAGGTGTGGGTTTAATACTAGCTTATGTTGCTAGGTTGTCACCTTGAGCAATGAGCTCTAACATTTTTGGGACTAGGGCTGTTTCTACCCCAGAGAAGCCAACAGTGGGCTTTCTCAGTATTTTAAAGATGTCGGGCTTCATTTGTCCTAATTTAAGAATGTTACCTGTTTCCCTTAACTGTGAGCCCAGTTCACAGTTAAGAATGTACTGGACATATCTAGGAACATGTAATATTCCAAGGAGTCTAAGTTAGCAAGCAAGTTGGTATAAACAAATTGAGAATACCTGAACTTGACCCCCTGAATCATCCCATGGATGATGAAGGAGAGATATTCAGGAATCTGGTCCCATCCACCATGCTTGTTTGATAAGCTGTGCATGACCACATGGAGCAGGAATCTCTATTGGGATGAGACCTTCCCTTTCCTAAAGGTCTTTATAGAGAAATCTCCCTCCTATCCCATCTGCTCAAAGGAGTGATTAACAACTTCCTTTGGGAAGAACACCTCACCTTCTTCATCATCCAGCTGAAGATGCA
>BJCM01136213.1:0-24577 GCA_018326385.1 Flaveria bidentis
ACATCACTTTTCTTTTTAATGTCGTTGACCTCTAACAAATATAGAAAACGTGGTTTATCAAAAGCCTTTTTATAGAGGTCAGCGCGTTGAAAATCAGTATTTATTTTAACCACATCGATTAGGTTCTTTTCAAAACAGTCACGTATAAAGTGATATTTTATTCCGATGTGTTTGGTCTTAGGATGTTGAACCGGTTTTTTAGTTACTGCAATTGCAACAGAGTTATCAACAAAATAGGAGTAGAAGAGAATTTCAAACCGTAATCCCGCATTTGCTGTTGAATCCATATGATTTGTGATCAGCAGCTTGCAGTGGCAACATATTCGGCTTCGCAGGTTGACAAAGAAACCGAGGTCTGCTTCTTACACTGCCAGGTCACTAATCTTCTCCCAAAGAATTGATATCCCGCTGATGTAGACTTGTAGTTCATCCTACAGACCCCGTAATCCGAGTCACTATACGCCATAAGTTCAAAGTCATCATCATGAGGATACCACAATCCAAGTGTAGGTGTACCCTTTAGATAACGAAACATCCTTTTGACCCCTATTAGATGGTTAACCTTTGGCTTCGCCTGATATCTTGAGCATAGACATGTAGCATACATGATATCAAGTCTTGAGGCAATGAGGTACATGAGAGATCCAATCATTCCTCGATACATGGTGGCATCAACCAGATCACCATTCTCGTCGGGTGCTACATCATGGTTTGTAGCAAGTGGAGTCCCAGCTGCGGAAGCATTCTCCATGTCAAACCGACTGAGAATATCTCCTACATACTTGGTCTGATGTAGAAATATTCCCTTTGGTGTCTGATCCACCTGTAACCCGAGAAAGAATTTCATCTTTCCCATTGCACTCATTTCAAACTCAGCCTTCATTACTGCTTTAAACTCTTTACATAAGTCTTCGTTCTTGGAACCGAAGATTATGTCATCTACATAAATTTGGACGAGCAGTAAATCTCCATCCTTTTCTTTGATAAACAACGTGCAGTCAATTACACCTCTACAAAAGCCGTGTTTCACAAGGTGAGTCGAGAGTTTCTCATACCAGGCTCTAGGCGCTTGATAGAGTCCATATAAAGCCTTATCGAGTTTGTAAACTCTGTCCCGATGATATGGATCCTCAAATCCCTCGGGTTGACTGATGTAAAATGTCTCTCGGATTTCACCATGATGGAATGCACTCTTCACATCCAGTTGATAAAATTTAATCTTCATATATGATGCATAGGTAAGGAAGATGCGGATGGCTTCCATTCTTGCCACGATTGCAAACACTTCATTGTAATCTATTCCCTCGACTTGTCGAAATCCCTCAACTACAAGTCGAGCCTTGTTTCTGATGATCACGCCTTGATCATCTTTCTTGCATTTCAAGACCCATTTGGTGCCAATGACCTTAGCACCTTTAGGTCTATCCACTAGAGTCCATACACCTAACTTCTTGAACTGAAGAAGTTCTTCTTGCATGGCACTCACCCATGCCTTATCATTCAGGGCTTCACTAACATACTTTGGCTCAAACTGAGACATAAAGCAACAATATGCACCGTCGTGAAGGTATCCCTTTTCTATCACTATGGCATAATCAGCTGAATACAGCTGATTTCTGGTATAAACTCCTGATCTAACATCTCCAATGACATTATCCAAAGGGTGATAGATGTTTATGCATGATCCAGGAGTGGTTGGAACAACTAATTCAGAATCAAGGTTATGAACGTTAGGTTCTGGAGCTGAAGCAGTAGGAGTATGAGGTTCCAAAGGCTCAGAGGCATCAATATCAGATGCTTGTGGACTTGCGCTAGAAGGAACCTGTTCCTCTTGGTTGTTCGGATCATTTTCCACAGCTTCTTCATCAGGGGAGGAGTCACTATCTTCAAGTGCCCCCTGAGTTGTTAGATGAGCTACCTTGTGAACCAGATGATGTTGAATCTGTAGCCAGTGTGTTCAAGACATCATACATCATCTTGGTTGCCAACTCGTCGTCAGAAGTGGAGAGTGGTATGTTGAAGGACTTGAAGAATCCATCATAGTCGAAAGAGAAGGCGGGTCCTTTTCCAGTAGGTGGTGTGGTGTATCTCTGAACATCAACGTTACACCACACTTCTACTTGACCCGTTGAGTTGTTGTAAACTCTCTTGTTCGGTATGTTGTATCCTAGAAAGATACCTTCATCAGCCTTCTCACTGAATTTGCCCTCCTAAGTCTTCTTTAGTAGGGTGCACGATGCGCCAAATGGCTCGAGATACTCTAGATTTGGTTTAGGTCGTTGTAGTAACTCGTAAGATGTCTTACTATGGCGTTTAACTATCAGAACTTGATTCAACGTGTAACATGCATTTGCAACTGCCTCGTTCCAGAACTGGATAGGCAGTTTCGAGTCTGCTAGCATTATCTGTGCCGTCTAAATTTTCCTTGCAGTAAGCCTCCATCGATTGGTTCTTGAACTCGGTTCCGTTGTCTGAGCGTACTTGTCGTACCTTTAGTTTGTATAGGTATTCCAGTGTAGTTACTAATTACTTGAATGACTCAAATGTTTCTGATTTGGATTTCAGAAACATTACCCAAGAAAATCTTGAGTAGTCATCAGTAACCACATAGCAGTACAAGTCGCCGGCAATGCTTCTTGTACAGACTGGACCAAACAGATCCATGTGAAGAGGCTCATGATGAAGTTCGATTGAATGAACTTTCTTTTCCTTATGAGACTTCTTCATCTATTTTCCCTTCTTGCATGCAACAGAGAAATCCGGAAATTGGAAATTTTTGACGTTAACTCCTCTCACTAGATCATTCTGGATCAAGTGATTCATCTTCTGTGGATTAATGTGTCCCATTCTCCTATGCCAGGAGATGGAATCCTTCTCAGTAGCTTTTGACAAGAAGAACTAAACTTCACGATCCGTTATGGAGGCTTTCAATAGATCCAAGACATAAAGGTCATTTTATCTTGACGCAGACATTAAGACTTGGTCCTCCGGGATCACATAGTCCTTTTTCAGGACATAGCACTTCTTGTTGTCAAATACTACTTTAAAACCTTTATCACATATTTGGGAAACAGAAAGCAAGTTATTTTGAAGTTATTGAATATAGTTTACCTTGTCAAACTTTGCTTTCTGATTACCTACCTCCCCTTGAGCTGTGATATACCCACCTTTGTTTCCAGCAAAAGAAACATGGCCTCCTTTGATTTGTTTGACATTTGTTAAGAGAGCCCTGTTCCTTGTCATGTGCCTGGATGCTCCGCTATCAACAATCCACGTGTTGGTTTCAGCATTATAGCGAACACCCTGCACATTCAATTGAAAACATTAGTTCAAGTTAGGAACCCAAGCCTATACTGGCTTGGGTTTCCCAGAGGCATCACACATCATGAATTCAACCCATTGACCTTTAGAGGGTGAGGGAAGTTTAGATGTCTTCTTTTTCTTATTATCAGACAGAGGGATTGATTTTTCTTTCCATAAGCCGGCTTTGTGTAAGGCCTGTTTGTGATAAACAAACGACTGGCTAATGGGTTGAACTTTAGGTTTGCTAGCCCTTCCAGGTGACGTCACTGAGTTCCTCTTATACGAGCTAGGTTTTGGGTCCTGAAGTTCAACTTTTCTTCTCGGTTTCTGATAGTAAGGACAATTAGACACAATGTGTCCATACTCTCCACAGCTGTAACATGATCTGCTTTCAACTTTACGATTTAACTGTTTTTGTGGAGTAGTGTATGTCACACGTGTGACCTTACTCTGTTTGGATTGTGACACTTCTTGTTTAGATGTATAGTCTGGTTTTACAAATTTAATTGCTTTACCTTGTTAAACATCTTTTCCATTTTGTTTACCTAGACTTTGACATGATGCACGTGATTGGTTAACATTAATGGTCTTTTTAGGTTCAGATTTGACTGTGCTTGACCCAAACTTTATATTAACCTTTTCAAACTCTTTTTCCAGATTAACACAAGGCATTTTACCTTTTGCATTTGACGAGGCCTCCTTTTTTTTAGTTCCAGATTCATTTAATTTACATGTGGAATCTGGATCTCTTACAAGAGGAGTGGACCATATTTAGGATCACTTTCTAAGAGTTACTAGATGGACGCTAATATAAACCTATATGTTCTAGCTGGCTTGTGCAACTAGAGAGCACAAGAGTGTTGAGCGAGAAGAGGTTCATAACACCATTAAAAGGGAAAGTTGTAGGGTTGTGGTTTGGTTGATTATGTTATATGGAACTTATTATTAGACCATTAAGAAGACATAAATGTTAAGGTTGGAGGTAGTGAAGGTGACGATGCATAGGCAGATGTATGGGGGCATAAATGGATTCACCTAATATAAAATATAGTCTTTTTGAGAGAAGTATGAGAATAAAACAGTTTTGGGTATGTAAAGTAAAGATAGACGAAAGCTCTAGTGAAAACCATAAAAACCTTAAATATGGAAAGGTAAAGAAGATCTTGACCCAAATTAGTATTGGATGAGCGTGTTAGACAAGATTTTCTAGATTTATATCTCTCTAAGGACATAATCAGTTAAAAGAGTATTTGAATACGTCGTATTAGGGTTATAGACTTTTTAAGGAGTGTGTAGATCTATGGTAGTTTTCAGTTGGCGTCTTATCTAGTCATATACTTTTGTTTGACGTGGAATCAACATTGCTTCGGTGATGTCTAGGTGTATAAATCGTTTAAAAGAAGTGTATAAGTACTTGGATTACATATGGGTTAGTGTTATTGCTTCCTGTTTGTTTCTTGTTTGCAGACACTATATGGTTGTTTGCACTATTTCAAGTATACTTTATTTATCATTAGATGTTAAAGAATAAGTAACAACTTTCATTATTATTATTATTCTATATTATTATTGGAATAGGAAAGGAAAAAAAGAAGAAGAGGTTATTGGAGCGAAATGTTTCTGCAGGAGCAACTTATATATCCTTAATGTAATGTTTACCATCATGATATTCTTTAGTGGTGTTTATCGTATCAAATTTGGAATTTTTAAACTAATTAATTTGAATTCTTTGAATTTTATTTTATTAAAACTTATTAGGGAATTCCAATTCGAATTAGATTCGAAGGATCAATCCGTATTTGAATTCGGATTCATAATCAAGCTCGAATTAGATTCGAATTTGATTGTCGAATTTGAATTCACTAAAATATTTATTTTAGTTTAGTTTGCAAATAATGAATTCGAAATTCTATTTGAATTTGATAAAAAAAACTTCGAGTCGGATCGAATTCCAGTTTGAAATTCGAATTGAATTTCGAGTTGTCAAGTTTCGAATCGAATTTGGAGTTTTATGAACCAAATTTGAATATTGAACACCACTAACATTCTTTATAACAATATAGTATTTTAATTTGTTTATCATTTTATTCTTAAAACATCAACTATAATATCATTTGGTTTTTGAGTTCGATTCAAAAGTTCACGTATCTTACCTGTACAACATCAATATAATCAATTCAGTTTTCAAAGCATTGGTCGCATATAGAAGGAAATTGCTATGATGTGTATTCTATGCACACATCATTCCAGTCCGGATAAAAAGGAAAAAAAACGAATCATGTCGACGTGCCGAAAGTATGATGAAGCAGTTGCAACCCTACAAAAAATAACTTGTTCTTAGACGCTTTTTAAAATATAAAAAGTAATATTGTACCATGTATATTCATAAATTTATTCTATAAAAGCATGTATTGCCCGGTTATCGTAATTAATAAAAAATAAACTTAATTAATATAATTTAATGATAAACGTTTTAAACCAATTTAAAACCGTTGTCAAAACAACTCTTAATATATTACTATTAACCATTAACTTATACATTATAATATTTAAACTCTCGACCATTTATAAGAGGTGATAAATTTTACCAGTACAATTAATTATCAACAAATTAATTATCAACAAATTAATTATCAACAAAACTATAACTAATAATTGGTGTCTATGACCTCTCTTTTTTTCTACTTTTTAACAGCTGAAAATATATATTATCAGAAAAGAGAAGGTATTGGCGTTTGGAAATATTGACTTGAATGTTGAAACTAAATGAAGTGAATATAATGGTGTATTATTTGGACTAACTGACAGGATAATACATTGAATGTGCTGATTATTAATATTAAAATTGTATCATTAATTTGACATGTAGGTATGTACTTTGTTTGGGACTGTACTGTTTGTTAGATGAAAATTTTCATAGGTAGTCATTTGTTTCTTAAAACATAATTTTACCCATACATATGTAATTTTCTATATTTTCCTAATGCAAAGAGCTCGTACACTTCACAAATCTACTTCTGAATCTATAACATTTTAACAAATATTTTTAGTTAAAACATATTTTCAGTAATAACTATCCAGATTACAACACATTTAATCCTTCTATTATTTGTTTTTTAGTGTATGAATGAACTCTGATATCTCTTGAAAGTACTAGTTTTTGGATCGCCCTAAAAATATGTCGTGTACACAGAAAAGAAAAGCACAACTCATTTTAATTGAGAAAGAACAATAATTGATGGAAAGACATTACACAATTGTAATCCATAAAAATACATTTTACATGCATTTATTCTTAATTAAAAGCTTCTTTAAGAAACACTATATAGATTTTTGAAAATCCTTTTAATTCGTTATAATCTTGTAATAAATTAAACTACTATGTTAACGTATAAAGTGTAATGAAGTGATAAACATTCAAGAACTTAATTTAAGCGGAAAGTATATTTAACAGGAAGATTCAACTTGTATATGAAGAAGTACACTTCCAATAAATTAATATACTTAAAATACATAGTAAAGTTTAGTACGTTTAAAGATAATGATACTATAGCATAAATAATATTTAATCTAGAAAATTTAATATAGATTTTAGGCTTCACATGTGTTATTTTATTGTTTTAAACGAGATACATTTTGGCTATTGTGTTATAAGCGTAAGATTTTTGTGTTAATACATCAGGTTATTGTATCAAATATCAATTAGTTGTGCTAAATCTATTTTATCATTTGTTATATGTATTAATAGTTGTGTTTTACATTTTAAATCTTTTGTGATTTTATCATTAAGAATTGATTAAAATATGTATAATTGAGATTGTTTCTTACACTTTTTAAAATTATTTTATTGTATTTTAACATATTTTATTGATAATTCAATAATAAAAGTGACACAGCAAAGTAAAAGAACATACGGTTTTAATTTTAGTTGTTTATAATTATTTGAAATCATGTCGATTTAAATTTCATAAATTTTTAGTTACATTCAAAACTGAGCATCCTTTTTCATTTTTTCACTAATAAAATTAGGCCGATTTAGTCAATTATATAGAGTTATAACTGTGCAACTGAGTTTGATTGATAATTACATTCAAATATTTCGTTAGTTCAAATTTTATTTTATACATCAATAGCTTTGACCATTTTAACATGATTTCTTAGTAAACGTTGTTATCAATGTTTGTTTTGTTATTTTCTAACAATAAATTAATACTAGTCTTTTAAAAAAATAGATTAAAAACACGACCCTCTTGTTGAAAAGTGAAAAAATAAATTATCAAGACAACTACGCTGACCTTTCTTTTTTTTTTCTTTTTTTTACAAAAGAACATAAATTTGTTATTATAGACTTACTCTAGCTTTTAAAAAAAATCACATATCCATTTTATATTATATGAACTCAAAGTCACATGCATTTTATATTATATAAACTCACAATCATTTGTAATGATTTATAAGTACACTATTTAACTATAACAACCTAACTCGTCTAAGCTAGTGGAAACGAACTGATACGTCCATGTCGGCTTCATTCCTACTTTTCATTTTGTATTTTCAGTTATCAAATAGTGCACAATCCCATGTTTAAGTTAGTCATCATTTTTTGTTTCTATTCTTTGTTTTCATGTTTTTTTTACTTGCCCATGTTATCCTAGTCATACTAGTTTGCATATTTATTTGGTGTCCGTTTTTGAGTAGGAATCAAGCAGAAAATATTCAATCATATCGTGTTTTTTCTCTATTGTTTTTGTGAATCATAGCCTTTTTAACGGATAATCATCGAAAGGTTGATAACCTCGAATCGGTATAACATAGCAAATCGTCCTAACCCAACCTTTACTACCTTGGAGGTTACAATTGCTAGTTATTTTGGTGTCACCAATACAATATCATATGGGAAATTAGAATATGCATACACACAAGTTAGGACGTATAAAATGCACTTTTATCAAAACTACTTTGGTTCCTGATACAAGTAATCTTAACTCAATAGTTTAAAAAGGTGACCCTCTCCTAGACATCAGGGCTACATGATAAAATTTTATTTAAATATATTTAAGATGCGTCAAGCAGAATCACTTGATTGATAAAAAGTGACATAAAAATGATCTTTGGTAGTAATTAAACATTGATAGCAAAAATGATCGTCGATAGTAACTATGGTTTCAGTATTAACTAATAGTTAGTATCAACTAAAGAGTAGTAGGTAGCAACTTGTTTAGTCAATAGTAAAAATAATCAGTAGTAAATATGATCAACAACTTGTTGTGATGGACAAATCTTCAGTTACTATTGACGATGTTTCTACTGATGCAATTACTAGCAGTAGAAAGCTACGGCAGTTATAAGCGTAAAATATCATGATTTTTCATGAAGAGTTGTAATGGTTCATTGTACTGATTCAACCCCTATGTAAAAGACCAATTTGGTCTGATTTTTAAAACGTTTTATGTAGTGATATAATATTCATAGAAAAACACTCATTTTCTTAATTATCTTTTTCTCTTATCCGATTGACGATTTAAATACATATATTTTTTAAATCTGAAAGAGTGTTTCCTTTCTTGAGAAATACAACAACTAGCTCAATGATCAAAGGTGACCCATGCCACCATGACATGACTTGAGGCATTCGGTTATTAAAATCATCATAATTACATACCATTAAAAGAGCAAGGATAGGAATAGGAGGTTTTTTGGCTTTTGGGTATTGCACACTGATCTTTTGTGATGTTCAGTGTTTGGTCCTTGCGTGCGTATGTTTGAATGCCCCAAGTTTCCTTTGCATCGGTTTTTAGAGAGACCATGGATGCCCGCCATAGTTGTTGTTAATGTTGACGATGGTGAAGGTGATCATAATGGTGGTGGGTGGTGATCATAACAATGGTGGCCTATGGTGGATTTTGTGTTGGCCATCTACTGAGGTACTTGATCTCTAGTTACTATGGTGATGATGTCTTTGGATTTTATAACCTCGATTTTAGTTTGGTTTTATTTTTTTGGTTTTTTATTTTGCTTGCATTAGTGATCTAATTTTTAGCTATAAATCTCGGGTTCATTTACCATGTCAATTGTTGTTGTAGATGATGATAAGCCTACGCTCATCTAAGACCCTAAAAATGTTGTAGATCTGGAGTTTATATAGTTGATTCTTAGTTCTAAATTCTTCAGATTGGGTAGTTGTCAATGATGATGAGCCTAGGCTCGCCTGAGATCCTATGCATGCTACCGACTTGGAGTCTCTAAAGTATTTATGGTACAGATAATGTTTGTTGGTTGTTGGATCCATGATGTGTATACACTGTTCATTTCATTCTGAAATTAACATTGTTGTTGTGTGTTTATAGGTAAATCTTAGATGTTACGAGCGATGGCGATGAAAAAATGGTTGTGTTCGTTGTTACAGCGAGGTAAACAACTTATTGCATCGCCTAAATTGTATGCAACTACTTAAGGCACGTGTGTGTTTTGCAGTTTTATATACAACCAATCCATGTATGTCCATACCCTTATATTCTTTGTAAGACCTTTATACTCTCGATTTTTGAATTGAATAAACAATATAATGGTGTTACTACTTAACGCACGTACATGTTGTCAGGTAGGTAGGCGATGATGATGTAATAAACAACCTATGTTCAATGTTCTGACGTGGTAAATATATTGTATGCAACTACAACAAACAACCATTTCTAAGCCTTTGAGTGACCTGACTGATGTTCTCTTAAGCCTGTATCGATATTGGACGAAACCTGTAGCGAAGAGCGGGTGAAACCCACTAGTTTTGTTATAAAATTGAAGGTGTAAAGGGAGCTAAGAGCGGGTGAAAAACCACTAGTTTTGTTATAAAATTAAAGGTGTAAAGGGGAACTGTAACATCCTAGGCGAATCCCACATCAGCCGTGGATAGGAGAGATTCTTGTTTCATAAGAAATTTCCTGCCTCTAACATCAACAACGCGTTTTGGGTGTATTGGTTGTGGATGAGAGGAGAACTCTA
This sequence comes from Flaveria bidentis, assembly GCA_018326385.1. Taxonomy (NCBI): domain Eukaryota; kingdom Viridiplantae; phylum Streptophyta; class Magnoliopsida; order Asterales; family Asteraceae; genus Flaveria; species Flaveria bidentis. The sequence goes on from BJCM01136213.1 coordinate 10,303, forward strand.
TAGTTAAGCGTGCTCAAATGGGAAAAGTACAGGGATGGGTGACCTCCCTGGTGAGTTTTCACCCGGGAAACCAAAAGCAAATCTGTGAGCTTCTCGTGAGCAAAACGGACAATATTGTGGGCAAAGCGGATAATATTGTTGGTGTGAGGGGTCGGATGTTACAAAATGGAATCAGAGCCACTCCTATGCCGTTCGGGATGGTGGGGCAAACCTCATCAAGGATGGTGAGTCCTGGGGTTGTTCAGAGTGATACTTTAGGCCAATCCCACATCCATAGATGGGATGGTGGGGCAAACCTCATCGAGGAAGATGAGTCTAAAAGGGGGTGTTTGTAAATCCTAGGTGAATCCCACATCAGTCGTGGATAGGAGAGATTCCTGGTTCATAAGAAATGTCCTGCCTCTAACATCAACAACGTGTTTTGGGCGTATTGGCCGTGGATGAGAGGAGAACTTCATACTTAAGCGTGTTCAAGTGGGAGAAGTCCAGGGATGGGTGACCTCCCTGGTAAGTTTTCACCCGGGCAACAAAAAGCAAATCCGTGAGCTCCTCGTTGGCAAAACAGACAATATTGCTGGTGTACTAATCATAATTTTATCTAGAGTAAATTACACAAAAGAACCTTTATCTTTCTAAATAATTTCATTTTTCAACCATTATTTTTTAATAATTACATTATAGTTTGTTTTATTTTTGGTCATTTAGTTTAACAGAAGTTAATTCACATCTATAAGTTAGATCACATTATTATCACATGAATAGACATGTAATAAAGACATCCAAGGAATATTATCCAAAAGCAGATTGATGTATTAGAAAAATATGATCGATAAATTGTCGAGACCAATGAATATCACCTAAAAATTATATATATTTACCATCATTTTTTCAAAAATTAGTTTGCTAAAAAAATGAGTGTGTCATATGTTTTATATATAAATAATAAACTTAATTCATAAATATTAGAATGAATATCACAGGAAGTAATTTAGATGCTTTCCACAATCATATTATTACGGAAATCATATGATACAATAAATATTTATAGAATTTGCATTCTTATTTGAACAAAAGCATCTAAATAATATCACAATGGCTTGTATTCTAATTTCAACATGTTAAGTTTATTATTAATACCTAAATCATATGATACAATAATTTTTTATAAACCTAAATGCAGGATCGGTTATGGTTAATCAACACATGATTATCTTATAAACTCACTAAGACACACTCTAATGATGATGTAGAATCTTCAAATGAGTTGATAATAATATACTAAGTCAAAGAACACAATAGATGATTTTTAAAATACTTGTATATATAACTTTTCAACTCAAAGTATACAAGTCTCTTACAAGCATACTAACTGAATTACGATGAGAAATTATATATACTACTATCTACAGCCGATTGTACTTAAATTTCCAGCTGGAATTTACTACTAATCAAATACTATATTTCTAGAAGTAAGATATCTAAGATAAAATATTATCCTAGATTAGGTAGTTATGTTAGATCCATGACTTACCTTTTGTCACCAACTAAAGATGATAATTATACTAACTGATAAAAGGTGAATATTAAAATAAAGTTGGTCAACTACACGGCATGGAAAGCATCCTGTGGCATATTAGAGGTTGCAGCGGATGTCAGAAGGATCATACTTATGTCTAGTGGTTCATAGTTGGTTCTTCCGAAGGTAAATTGACTTTGAAAGAATAAGTTCTTCCGAAGCCAATTATACTTCGAAAGAATCAACTTCTTCTGATACTTTTGCTGGTCTTCTAGACTTTGTTCTTCGAAAGTCTTCGTCTTGAACCTTCTAAGGGTTTAGCTTCGGAAAAGGAGTACTTAGTCTTCGGAAGACTTAGTTTCTCTTTGGAAGTTCTTCTTGCTTAGGCTTCGGAAGTTCTTCTTGCTTAGGCTTCGGAAGTTCTTCAACTTGACTTTGGAAGTACAGATAAGCTTTGGAAGACTTTCTTCAGTTGCACTAAAATTCTTCTAAGTATTTTTTTTGATTGCACCAGCTTTATCGGACCCAACAAACTCCCCCTAAGTTGATGCTACCGAAACTTGACTTTCTTCTTCTTCTCAAAACTTTCAACGCCAACAAAAAGAGATATTTATATGTTTCTCTATTCTTTCCAGAGGTGTTGCAGAGAAGTTTGTACAAGTTAATAGTAGATAACAGGTTCATTCTATTACTCTAGATGACATGTAACCTTTTGTTGTGTCCCTCATTAGAGAGTTAGTTTATGGGAGTTGTAGTCATACTCCCATCTAACTATGGGTTCCAATTTAGGGCCTTCAACCATTTATAGGAAGGTCTTTTCTTTGGTTGACCTTTCTTTTTATTCCTTTTTCTCTTATTTTCAACTCTTCTTCAATCTTTGCCCTTGTGGTTAGTTCGACAAGATAAAGACTGCTCAAGTGATTCCTTTTATGATTAACTATTTGAGAGTTGGAAGGGTTGGAGAATGGCTTCTTTACTAACTCAGCAATATCAAATCTGCTTGATTGTAGTAGAGATGGTGTACTGAGTCAGTTGCCTTCACCATTATCTCTTTCCATAACAAATTTGTGAGAAGATTTTTCAAACCTCTACTGGATAACCTTCTTCCGTGGAACAAGGGGTTGAGATGGCAACTTATCCCCCTTGTTGGTGTCCAGTAGAGTCACTAACCTTCTTCTTAGCTTTTTCTCTTCCTCTTTGAGGGAATCAAAATTTGTTGCAGGGAACTAAAGTGCCTGATTCAAAGTTCTCCTGGGAAGATCAAGGATGCTTCTCTTATGAGGAAACAGGAAGATCCATCAGTGAATATTAATTTGATAAACTCCTCCTCACAAGATATGTTGCTTAGAGTGGTGCAGTTGATGATCTTCCTCTTGATCTCCTTAAAATCCTCTAAGGTTTAAGGCTTTAATGGTGTAGTGGATGGCTTGGGTGATGGATGGGTGGTTGATAATTGAGTTCTAGGTAGTGTTTTTAGGTTTGAGGATGGGTAGTGGTGGAGGTTGTTATGAGACACTAGGTGAGGATGAGGGTAAGATTGATGGTGTAGGTTCAGGAGTGAGCAGTTTAATGGTTGGTTCGGTTTTGATGGGGAAAGGAAAGGGTGAGGGTGAGGGTTGAGGTTGTGGTTGTGGTTTGGGAACAGGTGTGGGTAGCATCCTCTGCACACTTGGTGTTTGAAACACCTACTTCCTTCTTCCAAAGAAAATGTCAGTCTTGATGTCACTGACATATCCCTGCAGGGTCTTCTCAGTCATTGGACCAACTTGCCTGCCAGAGAAGCCATGGGACCTGAGATATGCCTTCACCCAGGCTTTTTCTCCTACCTTCTTATCAGCCGTAAGCTTGGCCTCCTCCTCCTTCTTCTTCTTCTTTTCTTTCACCTTCTCCCTTGTAGCTTTCTTCCTAGTTGTTTCCTCCTTTTCCTTTTGTAGCAAGGTTTCATTTTCTAACTTCACCAGCTCTTCCAATGGGAGTAGTATCATTTCTTCATTTACTTCTCCTATATTGACAAGTTTGTCAATAACCTTAATTTTTCTTTTGTTGTTGATAGCCTCTTGGGCTGCTGCTTCTGCCTTGCTACTAGCAGCCAACAACTTCCCAGTTCCGAGTCTACCTTTCTTCCTTTAATAGTTCTTCCGCAGTCATCTTCCTCTTTTCTTTGGGTTCTTCGAAAGATTCATCCTTAGGAGACTCTGGCTTAAAGGGTTTTTGTTGGGAGAAAAGTTGTTCTTGTGGTGCTGATGGTGTTTGAAGGATAGGGGTTTTGAGAAAGTCCTCATTGTGTATCTCAGAGGCTATATCAAATATGACCTCTGTGATAATCAAATCATCCAATAAGAATGAAAATCCAATTATTTCTTTCGCAGCTTTCCTCTCAGCTTCGGAAGAGAGTGGAGTTGCACTACCTATCCTAACTAAGTCAGTTGTTGGGCCATCAGTTCTCATTTCCCCTTTGAAATCAATCTTAGGTTCAATTAGAGCCTTAGCTTGACCAACTTCCTCCTTAGTGGTAGGTGATGCATTTAACCTTTGAAGTTTTTCAACTCCAAAGTAAGCTTTAGCAACATTCGGTGCGGGTTGTTCGAGTGAGGAGCTTATTAGGAAATTGGTTAAGAACCTATTGAGGTCAATAAGCATCCTTGGGTTCACTTTAAATATGATTGGAGGAGGTTGAAGGAAGATGGTTGAAGGTTGTTGTTGAGTAGGATAGAATGAAGACAGGGTAGAAATGGCCAAAATTGGTTCATCTTGAACTTGACTATGTATATTCTCCCTTTTTTGGTAGCATCATCTTGAGAAGTATATGAGCTAGAGGAAGAAGTTAAAGAGACTTGAATAGGTATGTGCCTAACAGACTTCTCAATCTGTATCTCAGCTACTTTGGCCTTAAGACTGTCAATATCAAGTTGTTGAGTGACAGAACTATCCTTTAAAGTCTTAACCTTGGATTCAAGATTTGAGAATTTAGAAAGTAGGTCTCTGATGGTGAGTTGCAGACTTCCCTAATATTCTTTGGAAGAATCATGGGGAGATGAGACAACATACCTAGTATGTTCATCATCATCACCAGATATGGTTTTTTGGCACTCTAGTTTCCCTTGTAAAGTGATGTCTCATTCAGAGGTATCAACAAGCAAGCTTGCCATAGACTTAGTCTTAGAGATGTTACCACTATTTTGAGAGCCCAATGAAACACTCTTAATAGTGACAACTGAGTCTACATGAGTCCCCTCCACATCTGTGGGACTCACCTCAGTTTGGCTTTGCTGATAAGGGCTTGAAGTCAGAGGTTCCCTAGGGCTTAGTCGATCCAATTATTGGTGAGGTAGATCAACATCATGGCCCTGATAAAACATGAAATCTTCATCAATTTGGGTTAATAGGTCAGTAAAGGATATAGAAGTTATGCCTAGTGACCTGGGACCTTGATCAATATCTAATGACATAGAGCCAATGATTTGTTTGTCCCTTTTTGGCTGATCAGGGGAGTATTGTAACTCTCCTTGAGGGCTAATGGTTTTAGTTTCAGGCTCATTAGGTTAAGACTAAGGAGACTCAACATTGATATTGAGGTCAATGGTGGAGGATGGTTGGACTTCATGTTGAGTGGGAGCCCATCTTTCCACTCTAGACTTTTTGGTTTGAATAGAGGGAGCTTGTTCAATCAGAGTAGATTGAACAAGGGTTTGTTTGGAACGTCTCTGTAAATGAATTTGATAGGCTAAGGAGTGACAATTGACATTGAGGTGACAGTGTCTGGTGTGGGTTCATCACCTGTTAGGTTCACAGGGATGTCACCACGAGCCATAGGCTCAATAAAACCTAGAAGGAGGTCAGTGAATCTTCCAGAGAAGTTTGGGGACACCCTATTCAGAATCTTTAAGATGCCCAGCCTCATGTGAGAAGCAAGAACAATGTCTTCAAGTTGAAGATTGTCTTGATCTAGCTCATAATTGATGATGTGCTGAATAAACCTTGGATACATGTAGAATGGTTCCCTGTGAAGGTTACTTTTGAGGTTGTTCAGTATAAACTTTGAATAGTTAAATCTAAGAACTCTGACCAATCCATGAACCAGGCAACCCAGATCATAGGGAATTTGATCCCTTCCTCCTGACTTGTTGGATAGACAATGGAGAACAATATAAGGCATGAACTTCCAGTTGTAAGAGAAGTTGAATTTACAATTGAGTAGCTTACATCTCCACCATATCCCATTTGGGTATATGTGTCTTTAAGATCATCTTTGGGAAATTCTATGGGAGCACCTTCATCATGAAGCTCCAGATGCTCCCGGATATTTTGTTCAGATAAGATCAAGTCTTGTCTGCAAATGCTTGACCATATAACCCTTACTCCTTCAGTGTATCACTTTGAGAATTTGCCCAAAATTCGGCCATATGGTTGGAGTAAATAGTAGGGTTTACAATAAGTGCGGTAAAGTAGGTGGATTGAGTGAGAAAATGGATGATGGGGGCAAGGTCAGCATCCTTTGAAGAATCAAGGAGTATGACCTGGTTGTGTTGAGAATTAAGATCCGTTGTTTTGAAAGTTCAGAGAAATTGAAGTAATTTGAGAGGGTGAGTTGCAGAAAAGATATTAGAAATTTATGGATTGTAAGAGGGTAAAAAGATTAATGAAGGAAAGTAAGAAGATTTAAATAGGGGTCAAGTAGCGGATGGATAAAATGGAAAGACATTTTGGGTTCTGATATGACAGGGGCAGTAATAATAAACCATTTAAAATATTCTGACATTATTAATGAAATCTTACCTTTTTATACAGTGGGGCTCAAAGATTTCCGTTGCACAATAAGGTTTTCTTTTGAGAGTAAAAGTTTTCAGAAGGAAAATTCTTCCGAAGCCATCTTTACTTCTGAAGCAAAATTATATCCGAAGAGAAATTTTGCCTCCGAGAGTAAAATTGTCTTCCAAGAGAAGAAGTTTTAAAGTTTCAAAAGTCTATTTTATATAAGATCAAATGTTCTCCCGAGACCAAAAAATATTTGGAAGGAAGTTCCTTTGCAAGGAATTTTCCTTCGGAAGATAGATAAAGATAACTTTCAAGGGTAAATTTATTCTCGGAAGAACTCATACTTAGAAAAGTTTTGAGAACGCCCTTTTGTAACAAGGCTTAGATTGTAAAGAGACAACAAAAACAAAACACATTTTAAAAAAGTTTTTCAATGGAAATAAACTACTCAAATCTTATCATTTCAATAGTTGTAATTAGATACTTAAATCTTTGTTCATCAAAACCTTTGGTGAACAAATCACCATATTGTTCATTTAAGTCAACTTTAACATGTTTAATCAAGTTTTTCTCATGAATATCTCTAATGAAATGATACTTGATGTCAATGTGCTTTATCTTAGAGTGCTTGACAGGATTCTCTATGTAGAGACGGCACTCTTATTATCGATGTGGATATGGATCTCCATGAATTGATGTCATAGTCTAACATCCGATTTTGAATCCAGAGTAGCTGAGCACAGCAACTTGCAGCAGCAATGTATTCAGATTCATCAGTTGATGTAGAGATAAATGATTGCTTCTTACATTTCTAGGAGTTGATTCTTCCACCAAAAAATTAACATCCTCCAGATGTGGATTTTTTATTAATATTGCAGCCACCATAGTCACTATCAGTGTTGGCATAGAGGTTGAAATCTTGATTCATAGGATACCAAAGACCCAGCTTGGGAGCTTCTTATAGGTTCTAAAGATTCTCTTTCCAGCAACTAGGTGAGACACCTTTGAAGCAGCCTAATATCTTGCACAGATGCAAGTTGCAAATATGACATCACCTTTAAAGTCAGGACAAAGGTTGTGATTTTTGGGTATAGGTGTCTTGGTTGGCTTTTAATCCTTTATTTCAAATATTTATAAAATGTCATTGACATACTTAGATTGATTGATAAAGAACCCATCTTGCATCTGCTTCACCTGAATTCCAAGGAATAAGTTTATTTTTCCCATGGAACTCATCTCAAACTTCCTTTTCATAATGCTTTCAAAGTGCTTGCATATTTGGTCATTTGAATAACCAAATATGATGTCATTAACATAGACTTGTACAAGAAAGATGTCTTTCCCAGACTTCTTGATAAATAGAGTTTTGTTTATATGCCTCTGGTGTAGCCATGCTTCAGGAGAAATTGAGAAAGTGTCTCATACCACAGCCTAGGTACTTGGTGCAGCCCATATGCACACATAGTTGGGATGTTGTGTATCTTTTAATCCTGGAGGCTGACACACGTAGACTTCTCTGTCTATATCCCCATACAAAAGGCATACTTTACATCAAGTTGGTAGAAAGTAAAGTTTTTGGAAGCTGCATAAGCAAGGAAGATTCTCATAGATTCAAGTCTTGCAACTTGTGCAAATGCATCACTGTAATCAGTTCCTTCCTCTTATGTGTATCTTTGAACTACGAGTCTTGCCTTGTTCATGATAATCAGACATCTATCATCCCTTTTTGTTTCTGAACACCCATTTCATGCCAATGTGTACTTGACCGGAGGTAGAGGACATAGGTTCCAAACCTTTTGACGCTTGAATTGAAGCAATTTCTCTTGCATTGATTCAACCCAACTATTGTCCTTGAGAGCCTTCTCCACCTTATTTGGTTCCATTTGGGAAAGAAAGCTTAAATACATGCAAACATTCCTATTATAGGTTTGTCCTCTTGTTCCTTTAAATAGATTTCCAATGATGTTTTTAGGTGGATGTGTGTTATGAATTTTGAACCTCAGAATAACATCTAAGTGCATAGAAAGATCTAGATTAGAAAAGTTTTGCTTATAATTAGGATAGCTGATGTATCATGCTCATTCAATGAGACCGATTGAATGAATTTGGGACAAAATCAATAGTGTGGTGTTGTGGAGAAGCATTGATAGTTTCATGTCCCTCTAGAATGCTTTCTTCATTAGTTTGGTGTTATGAGCTGGAGTTGCCATCTAATGAGTTTTGAGGCTTATTTTGTTGACAACTTGTAATAGCCTCACCAGTTCCTGAGATGTTTATGCTTTTAGGGCTTTCACCAGGTAGGAGCTTGATCTTTAGTAATTCTTGGCGAATTCGGAATAGGTTTGTGTAACTCAAATAGTTGATCATCATCATAATCACTTTGAGTTCTTGTTCCAACTAAAACATTCTCACAAGAATGTTTAAAATAGGTTGGAAACAATTATAACACAAGGAGTGTGCTCATTTACAACAATGTTGGATGATTCCTCAAATTGTTGATTTTTAATATTATAAACTTTATAAGCAATAGAGTTTGAGGATATCCAACATCTGACTTTTCAGCAAATTTTGCTAAATTGTCTTTTGTGTTAAGTATGGTACACCTACTGCCAAATGACCTAAGAAAGCCAATGAATGGTCGTTTCTTGTTCCATAGCTCATAAGGAGTTTTCCATGGGGCTTAACAATAAGAACCCTATTCTGCACATAGCATGTAGTGTTGACTACCTCTGCCCAGAAAGTTAGAGACAACTTTGAATCAGCTAACATAGTTCTAGCAGCCTCAATAAGTGTCCTATTTCTTCTCTCAGCAACACCATTTTGTTGAGTAATTCTCAGAGCACTATATTGTCTGGCAATTCTTTTTGAGTTACAAAATCAGTCAAGAACTTGATTCTTAAACTCAGTCCCTTGATCACTTCTTATGATTTTTACCTTGTGATCAATTAGATTTTCTATTTTAATAATAAAAGATTTTAAAGTTTTAGCAATTTCATATTTAGTTCTTAAAAAGAATACCCATGTAAATCTAGTGAAATTATCAACAATCACAAGACAATATGATTTCCTTCCAATGTTCATTATACTTGTGGGACCAAATAGATCCATGTGTAGTAAGTGTAATGGAATGGTGATAGAGTTAACTTCTTTGGATTTATGAGATGATCTATGTTGCTTACCTTTTAGACAAACGACACAGTTATCTTTGCAGAAAAATTCTTTTTTAGGCAACCATGTACCAAATTGTTTTTAACCAAATCATTAATGGTTTTAAAATTAACATGACACATTCATTAATGACATAGAGTTGACTCATCACTAGTTGTTTTGGAAAGAAAGCATTATACTTCACCTTGTGCGGAAGCATTGTTCATATCCAGCTTGTACATATCCCATCTCCTGGGAGATCTAAGAAGCACCAATTCCTGAGAAATTGTCATCTCAGGTTTGAGGATAATGCACACATGTTCTATGAAAAGCACTTGGTGCTTTTGATCGCAAAATTGAGAAACACTGAAGAGATTATGCTCAAGCTGCTTGACAAAGTTTACTTTGTCATCTTTTAACTTACCATTGTATACACTAACTCTGCCAGAAATGTATCCTTTGGCTTCACTCCAAACTGAAAAAGACCTCCATCAAAATGTTCAAATTGTTAAAGAAGAGATATGTTCCCTGTCACTTTCCTGGAGCATCCACTATCTACAATCTATGTATTTCCATTTTTATCATATGGATGTCCCTACACATAAGATGAAATTATTAGTTACTATTGGAAACTCAATCCTTTTTAGTCTTAGGATATTCCAATGTAGATTATATAATTGGAACAAAGTGTATGCATGAGGGTTCAATTATGGTTCGTGAAGAAGAGGTTTGGAATGCAACATCTTCTTTGGTCTTCCATTCCACCCTTTGGTTGATCGAATTAGATGAGTCTGTTGAGACTTGAGCAGCAAGACATACTTTCGAAGCTTCTTTCTTTTCAGAAGTAGTTATCACCACCTTTTTTCCAAATCAGTCTTCTTCTCGGAAGGTTTCTTTTCGTTTCTTCTATTTTTCTTTGACTTCTCTTCCGAAGCCATTTTCCTTTCGGAAGAATGAGTTTCTGGCAACTTAGCTTCGGAAACAAGATTTCATTTCTTTAACACTTGAACCGTGTGATAAGGTCCAAATGTGAAACCCTCCTTGACTCATTCTCTTTTAGCATTATTTGCATAATGTGTGCTTACAAGATTGTAGTAATAATATTTTGCCAAATGGTTCTGCAGACCACACACTATGCACTCAATGTTAACTTTGATGGAGCATAGGAATTGTGTTTTTGGCACTTCTTTTCTTTTACAACAGCCTTTGCCTTTGACTTCTGATCTTTCAGCAATTTCATTGGTTCTCAGCTCACTTTTGTTTTGATAGCATACCTTTGAGTGGGAGGATGATGTAATAATGGTTTTGAAGTTATGCTCTTTAATAACATGCTTATTTGCTTTAGCCTCAACTATTAATAGCTGGGCTTGAGCCTCAGTCAACTTGGAAATCAAATCATTTATTTGAGCCTTGTAATTAGAGAGTTCATGTTTTAAAGATGACACAGTTTAATCTAACTCTTCAATTTTTAATTTGTAGTTAGATACCGCCTTTTTAAAATCAGATTTGAGTATATTCAAAGACTCAATATCAGATCTAATCTCCATGTTGTGGTCCTGATAAAGTTTAACCTTAGCTATACATGTTGGGTTAAAAGATGTTCATATACCTTATTATCTTATGTTCCTGCCTTGAGAGCTTGAGTTAGGGTTACATCCTGCATTATGAAGCTCCAGTCACTTCTTAAGCAACAATAGTTGTTTGGTGTTCAGTTGGCTTTGTAGCAGCTTTTGGAGTAACAGGATGATGTTGAGAGGCATTAGGGCCGGACTTTGGAGCTTTACATTCCATTGCAAAATGACCAAGTTGATTGCAATTGTAGCACTTTCCCTTTGATTTGTCTAACCCAGATTCACTGTTGGTTGGGTTCTAAGGGAACTTCCTTCCAGTTCTTTTAAAGAACTTCTTTGCTCTATAGGTTAAAAGATCCATTTGTTGAACAAAATCCATGTACTCGAAATCATTTTGACTGAAGCATTCTAGATCATCAAAGTAAAACTAAAAGTCACTAGATTGCCCATTTCCTAAAACAAAGGCACAACTATCTTGGAAAGGACTTTATTGAGCCTGTTGAGACCTGTGTGTCTTAGGAAAAATGATTTATGGCCCAAAGGAAGATGATGGTTGTTGGGGGTAGCTTAGGTACTGCTAGGGTTGAGGAGTTCTTGAGCCTTCAGCAATGAGTAAAGCATTGCTAGCAGGAAGGATAGAAGTTTTACTCATCTGCTCGCCTCTAATTCTCCATCTTTATACGGTATCCATCAAGGATGCCATATAGTTCGGTCATGGGATGAGTGTTTAGATTCTCAGTCCTCTTAATAGAGACACAATAAAAAAGTCCATTCATGAGAAAGTGCACTCATGAACTTTCTTATAAGATCTCCCTTCTCAAGAGTTACTCCCACAGACTAAAGTGATGAGATTAAGTCTATATACCTAAAGTATTGCTGGCTCAGGGTCTCTATAGCAATGTTAGTGAAGATCTCGAACTGCTGCTTCAGGTTATCTCTCTTGGACTCTTTGGACTCAGTTGAACCAGAGCACATCAATGACAAAGCATCAAAGAGTTCTTTGGCAAACTAATAGTACTCAAAGCCTACCATTATGGAGTTTGGTATGCTTATAAGCAGTACTATCATGGCTTTACTATCGATTTCCATCTTCTTGAACTCTTCATCAGAGTAGTCTTCAACATCTTTCTCTATCATGGTATTGTTACCATCCGAGGACTCCACATTTGGCTTGTATGGTCCATGAGTGATAGATCTCCACATATTTCCATCTTGATACTTGATGAAACCTTTGATACATTTACATCAAGATCTGAAGTTATCAGAGGTGATGATAGGAGCCTTAGTCATCGTTCTCATTTTATATTCAAAAGATTTCTGGTTGAGGGCCATTTTAAGTGTAGTAAGTGAAGAAACAAAATGATTTGGGATGGTTAGATCTCTCAATCAAGAGCCTAAGAACCTCTGATACCAATTGCAGGAACGGTAATGGTTAATCAACATAGGATTATCTTACAAACTCACTCAGACACACTCTAATGATGATGCAGAATCTTCAAATGAGTTGATAATAATATAATAAGTCAAAAAGCACAATAGACGGTTTTTAAAATACTTGTATATATTACTTCTCAACTCAAAGTTTACAAGACTCTTACAAGTATACTAACTGAGTTATAATAAAAAAACTATATATACTACTATCTACAGCTGGTTATGCTTAGATTACCAGTTGGAACTTACTACTAAACAAATACTACATTGCTAGAAGTAAGGTATTTAAGATAAAATATTATCCTAGATTAGGTAGTCATGACAGATCCACGACTTACCTTTTGTAACCAACTGAAGATGGTAACTGTAGTAACTGATAAAAGGTGAATAGTGGAATAAAGTATGGTCAATTAAACGGCGTGAGAAAGCGCTATGCAGCATATCAGAGGTTGCAGCGGATGACAAAAGGATCATACTTATGTCCACTGGTTCATAGTTGGTTATTCTGAAGGTAAACTTCCTTCGAATGAATAAGTTTTTCCGAAGACAATTATACTTTGGAAGAATCAACTTTGTAACACCCAGTTATTTTTAAAACTTAAAGAAAGAAAGAAAGAATAAAGTGAAGAAAAAAAAAGAAAATATATTTTACCCAAGTTGAGGGGTAAAAAGTGTCAAAAAGGATAAAAGGTTGGAAAAGTGGGTGTAAAGTGGGCATGGCTGCCCACTCTCTTCTTACAATCCTAAATCATCAGATTTTTAGAAAGAGAAAGTGCAGATTCGGATTTTGAAGAACAAGAGCTGAAAAGTCGAAGTCAAGGTAAGAAATTCATGGTTTTTAAGTTTTCTTAACTGGCCTTGCCTCAATTGTATGCTTATGTGTGTTGTGTGTGTGTGTTCGGTGTGTGTTTTTAGTGGGTTTCTAGGTGGTTGAACTCAATTGCAAATGAGTTTGGGAGAAGCCATACTCAAGAGCTGCAAAGGTGAGTTCTAGAACCCCTCTTTTACATGTTTTTAACTGATTTTAGGGCTGGAGATGCATGATTGAACTATTTATAAAACTTGGGTTTCATACCCGTATGTTGAATTTGTGTATGTTGCGAGTATGGTGTGATTTTGATCTATGTTCATGCTTGATGATGTTATGTTTGTGTTTCTAAGACTTAGAATGTATGATTTAAGCTTAGAGCATGATAGTTGGTGTTTGGGGACCGAATTATGATGATAAGTGTGCCCTAGACTGCTCATGCGCCCAAACAGTAGTTCATACGCCTGAATTTAGAAAACTGCCCAAGTGTAAAAAGAAATGCGGATGAACAAAAAGAAATGCGGAAGAACAAAAAGAAATGTGGATGGACAAAAAGAAATGCGGATGAACAAAAAGAAATGCGGATGAACAAAAAGAAATGCATATGAACAAAAAGAAATGCGGAAGAACAAAAAGGGAAATGCGGATAAACACTTAAAATATTTTTGACTTTTTGGGGAAAGTGGAAATGTAAGCTTTGACTTGGGAGGTTCCCGGGGGCTATGTAAGTTGACTTTTTGAGGTCATAGATGGTATGATAGGCATGTTATGATGTATTGTGATATCCGGTAATTTTCCGTTATCCAACTCCGTTAGTTCCGCTAAGTTTTGCATACACGTGTCGTGAGCACACACTAGTTGTCGTTTAACGTTGGTGACGTAATAATAATTAATCATGTTAAATGGGTGATAATCAAGTTGTTAATGTGATTATGATGTTATGTTATGTGTTTATGTGTTTTATATATTAATTAAGAAAGTTTATCGCGTAACGTGGAAACGTGTTTATTTGTTCGTATATCTTGTGTTTTTGTAGAGATAAAA